>JAJLRJ010000009.1:27488209-27645709 GCA_024195265.1 Dendrophyllia cribrosa | reverse complement strand
ACACACGGTTCAACGCAATACACGAAAATATACTAAGTCCCCTTAATGAGATGCAATTCACGGACCGTGGTTTCTTGATTACAGTCCGTCTGTTCAGTTCACGAACCGTACGCTCCGTACGGATCGACGAACCGTTTGGTGTACACACCGTTCAACGAAATACACGAAAATATACTAAGTCCCCTTAATGAGATGCAATTCACGGACCGTGGTTTCTTGATTACGGTCCGTCTGTTCAGTTCACGAACCGTACGCTCCGTACGGATCGACGAACCGTTTGGCGTACACACCGTTCAACGAAATGCACGAAAATATTCTAAGTCCCCTTAATGAGATGCAATTCCCGGACCGTGGTTTCTTGATTACGGTCCGTCTGTTCAGTTCACGAACCGTACGCTCCGTACGGATCGACGAACCGTTTGGTGTACACACCGTTCAACGAAATACACGAAAATATACTAAGTCCCCTTAATGAGATGCAATTCACGGACCGTGGTTTCTTGATTACGGTCCGTCTGTTCAGTTCACGAACCGTACGCTCCGTACGGATCGACGAACCGTTTGGCGTACACACCGTTCAACGAAATACACGAAAATATTCTAAGTCCCCTTAATGAGATGCAATTCCCGGACCGTGGTTTCTTGATTACGGTCCGTCTGTTCAGTTCACGAACCGTACGCTCCGTACGGATCGACGAACCGTTTGGTGTACACACCGTTCAACGAAATACACGAAAATATACTAAGTCCCCTTAATGAGATGCAATTCACGGACCGTGGTTTCTTCATTACGGTCCGTCTGTTCAGTTCACGAACCGTACGCTCCGTACGGATCGACGAACCGTTTGGCGTACACACGGTTCAACGAAATACACGAAAATATTCTAAGTCCCCTTAATGAGATGCAATTCATGGACCGTGGTTTCTTGATTACGGTCCGTCTGTTCAGTTCACGAACCGTAAACTCCGTACGGATCGACTCTTAACGTCACGGTCGGAAGGAATTCCACGGACCGTAACTTAGCTTTCACGGAACGTGACTGTGCGTGTATATTGGACAACCCTCGAGATCATGGGTTTGATTCCCATTAAAGACTCGATATGTCGAGAATTATGGCGAAGGAAATCGACTCGTCTGTTATGCTTATACAGTCACGTATCTCTTGTTGGCCAGCTTTGGACAAATCTACGTACGATGTCACAGGAAGCGTCTTCTTTGGCTGTTATGTCACCTGGAACTTTCTGACCTGAATAAACAGTCTTCTCAAGAACAAGGAAGTTAGAATGCAAACAAGAGTTTACCTATGTTTTGGTGAGGGTCTCTTGTCTCAGTAGCTTCACCGATATAGCAAACGGTTTGAATGCAACTAAAGTCTCATCTTTTCCTCGTTTGCTTTGTTTGTTTGCAAACTACATTGTGTGAAGAGTAACTTCAGAATTGTTGAGCAAGGAACATGGTTTTGAATAACATTACAAATTGCAACTTTTGGTAGAGACCAGTATGTCCACCGTTAAAGCAAAGATTATGGGTTTGAATTTCATTGAAACCTCGGATTTAGTGTTCGTCCTTTGCAACTGTTGGTAGTTCCCGGTAGGGTCACCGTTAAGAACAGAGAGCATGGCTTTCATTGTCATTAAAGGCTTGATATGTCTAAAATCATGGCGAAGGAAATCGACTCTTCTATTATGCTTGTACAGTGACGTACCTATTGTAGGCCAGCTTCGGACAAATCTACGTACGATGTCACAGGAAGCCTCGTCTTTGGCTGTTATGACACCTGGAATTTCCTGACCTGAATAAACAGTCTTCTCAAGAAAAAGGAAGTTAGAGTCCAAGCCAGAGTTTAGCTATGTTTTGGTGAGGCTCTCTTGTCTCAGTAGCTTCAGGATACAGCAAACGGTTGGAATGCAACTAAAGTCTCATCTTTTCCTCGTTTGCTTTGTTTGTTTGCAAACTACATTGTCTGAAGAGTAACTTCAGAATTGTAGAGCAAGGAACATGGTTTTGAATATCATTACAAATTGCAACTTTTGGTAGAGAACAGTAGGCCCACTGTTAAAGCAAAGGCCATTGGTTTGAATTTCACTGAAACCTCGGATTTGCTGTTCGTCCTTTGCAACTGTTGCCAGTTCCCGGTAGGATCATCGTTAAGAGCAGAGATCATGGGTTTGATTCCCATTAAAGACTCGATATGTCCACAATCATGGCGAAAGAAATCGACTCTTCTGTTATGCTTATACAGTCACTTACCTCTTGTAGGCCAGCCTCGGGAAAATCTACATGCGATGCCACAGGAAGCGTCTTCTTTGGCTGTTATGACACCTGGAACTTCCTGACCTGAATAAACAGTCTTCTCAAGAACAAGGAAGTTAGAGTGCAAGCCAGAGTTTAGCTATGTTTTAGTGAGGGTCTCTTGTCTCAGTAGCTTCCCTTGTATAGCAAACGGTTTGAATGCAACTA
Source organism: Dendrophyllia cribrosa (assembly GCA_024195265.1). NCBI lineage: Eukaryota > Metazoa > Cnidaria > Anthozoa > Scleractinia > Dendrophylliidae > Dendrophyllia > Dendrophyllia cribrosa. The sequence goes on along the minus strand of JAJLRJ010000009.1, from coordinate 27,643,248 downwards.
AAGTCTCATCTTTTCCTCGTTTGTTTTCTTTGTTTGCAAACTACATTGTTTGATGAGTAACTTCAGAATTGTTGAGCAAGGACCGTGGTTTTGAATTCCATTACAACTTGCAACTTTTGAAAGAGAACATTAGGCCCACGGTTAAAGCAAAGCCCATTGGTTTGAATTTAATTGAAACCTCGGATTTACTGTTCGTCATTTGGAACTAATGGTAGTTCCCTATAGGGTCATCGTTAAGAGAAGAGATCATGGGTTTTATTGGCATTAAAGACCCCATATGTCCACAAATATAGCCAAGGAAATCGATTTTCTCTTATGCTTATACAGTCACTTACCTCTTGTAGGCCAGCCTCGGGCAAATTTACATACGATGTCACAGGAAGCGTCTTCTTGGGCTGTTATGACACCTGGAACTTTCTGACCTGAATAAACAGTCTTCTCAAGAACAAGGAAGTTAGAATGTAAACCATAGTTTACCTACGTCTTGGTGAGGGTCTCTTGTCTCAGTAGCTTCAGCGATATAGCAAACGGTTTGAATGCAGGTAAAGTCTGATCTTTTCCCCGTTTGCTTTGTTTGTTTGCAAACTACATAGTTTGAACAGTAAGTTCAGAATTGTTGAACAAGGAACGTGGTTTAGAATACCATTACAACTTGCAAATTTTGGAAGAGACCAGTATGTCCACCGTTAAAGCAAAGACCGTGGGTTTGAATTTCATTGAAACCTCGGATTTACTGTTCGTCCTTTGCAACTGTTGGTAGTTTCCGGTAGGGTCATCGTTAAGAGCAGAGAGCATGGCTTTCATTGCCATTAAAGACTCGATATGTCTTCAATTATGGCGAAGGAAATCGACTCTTCTGTTATGCTTATACAGTCACTTACCTCTTGTAGGCCAGCCTCAGGCAAATCTACATACGATGTCACAGGAAGCGTCTTCTTTGGCTGTTATGACACCTGGAACTTCCTGACCTGAATAAACAGTCTTCGCAAGAACAAGGAAGTTAGAATGTAAGCCAACGTTTACCTATCGTTTAGTGAGGGTCTCTTGTCTCAGTAGCATCACTGATATAGCAAACGGTTTGAATGCAAGTAAAGTCTGATTTTTTCTTCGTTTGCTTTATTTGTTTGCAAATTACATTGTTTGAACAGTAACTTAGAATTGTTAAGCAAGGACCGTGGTTTTGAATACCATTACAACTTGCAACTTTGGGAAGAGAACAGTACGCCCACGGTTAAAGCAAAGGCCATTGGTTTGAATTTTATTGAAACCTCTGATTTCCTGTTCGATCTTTGCAACTGTTAATAGTTCCCGGCAGGGTCATCGTTAAGAGCAGAGATCATGGGTTTGATTACCATCAAAGACTCGATATGTCCACAATTATGGCGAAGTAAGTCGATTTTTCTTTTATGCTTATAGAGTCACTTACCTCTTGTAGGCCAGTTTCGGACAAATCTTCGCACGTTGTCACAGCAAACGTCGTCTTTGGCTTTTATGACACCTGGAACTTTCCGACCTGAATAAACAGTCTTCTCAAGAACAAGGAACTTAGAATGCAAACAAGAGTTTACCTATGTTTTTGTGAGGGTCTCTTGTCTCAGGAGCATCACTGATATAGCAAACGGTTTGAATGCAAGTACAGTCTGATTTTTTCTACGTTTGCTTTATTTGTTTGCAAACTACATTGTTTGAACAGTAACTTCAAAATTGTTGAGCAAGGACCGTGGTTTTGAATACCATTACAACTTGCAACTTTTGCAAGACAAAAGTACGCCCACGGTTAAAGCAAAGGCCATTGGGTTGAATTTTATTGAAACCTCGGATTTCCTGTTCGATCTTTGCAACTGTTGGTAGTTCCCGGCAGGGTCATCGTTAAGAGCAGAGATCATGGGTTTGATTACCATCAAAGACTCGATATGTCCACAATTATGGCGAAAGAAATCGACTCTTCTGTTATGGTTATACAGTCACTTACTTCTTGTAGGCCAGCCTCGGGCAAATCTACGTATGATGTCACAGGAAGCGTCTTCTTTGGCTGTTATGACACCTGGAACTTCCTGACCTGAATAAACAGTCTTCTCAAGAACAAGGAAGTTAGAGTGCAAGCCAGAGTTTACCTATGTTTTAGTGAGGATCTCTTTTCTCAGTAGCTTCACCGATATAGCAAACGGTTTGAATGCAACTAAAGTCTCATCTTTTCCTCGTTTGCTTTGTTTGTTTGCAAATTACTTTGTTAGAAGAGTAACTTCAGAATTGTTGAGCAAGGAACATGGTTTTGAATATCATTACAATTTGCAACTTTTGTTAGAGACCAGTATGTCCACCGTTAAAGCAAAGACCATGGGTTTGAATTTTATTGAATCCTCGGATTTACTGTTCGTCCTTTGCAACTGTTGGTAGTTCCCGGTAGAGTCATCGTTAAGAGCAGAGATCATGGGTTTGATTGTCATTAAAGACTCGATATGTCCACAATTATTGCCAAGGAAATCGATTTTTCTGTTATGCTGGTACAGTCACTTACCTCTTGTAGGCCAGCATCGGGCATTTCTACATGCGATGTCACAGGAAGCGTCTTCTATGACTGTTATGACACCTGGAACTTCCTGACCTGAATAAACTGTCTTCTCAAGAACAAGGATGTTACAATGCAAAAAAGAGTTTACCTATAATTTAGTGAGGGTCTCTTGTCTCAGTAGCTTCAGCGATATAGCAAACGGTTTGAATGCAACTAAAGTCTCATCTTTTCCTCGTTTTCTTTGTTTGTTTGTAAACTACAGTGTTTGAAGAGTAACTTCAGAATTGTTGAGCAAGGAACATGGTTTTGAATATCTTTACAAATTGCAACTTTTGGTAGAGACCAGTATGTCCACCGTTAAAGCAAAGACCATGCGTTTGAATTTCATTGAAACTTCGGATTTACTGTTCGTCCTTTGCAACTGTTGGTAGTTCCCGGTAGGGTCATCGTTAAGAGCGGAGAGCATGGGTTTCATTGCCATTAAATACTCGATATGTCCACAATTATAGCAAAGGAAATCGATTTTTCTGTTATGCTTTTTGAGTCACTTAGCTCTTGTAGGCTAGCCTCGGGCAAATCTACATACGATGTCACAGGAAGCTTCTTCTTTGGCTGTTATGACACCTGAAACTTCCTTACCTGAATAAACAGTCTTCTCAAGAACAAGGAAGTTAGACTGCAAACTATAGTTTACCTATGGTTTTGTGAGGGTCTCTTGTCTCAGTAGCTTCACCGATATAGCAAACGGTTTGAATGCAACTCTAGTCTCATCTTTTCCTCGTTTGCTTTATTTGTTTGCAAACTACATTGTTGGAGGAGTAACGTCAGAATTGTTGAGCAAGGGCCGTTGTTGTGAATACCATTAGAACTTGCAACTTTTGGTAGAGAACAGTAGGCCCACCGTTAAAGCAAAAGCGATTGGTTTGAATTTCATTGAAACCTCGGATTCACTTTTTGTCCTTTGCAATTGTTGGTAGTTCCGGTAGGGTCATCGTTAAGAGTAGAGATCATGGGTTTGTTTGACATATAAAGACTCCATAAGTCCGCAATTATAGCGAAGGAAATCGATTATTCTTTTATGCTTATAGATTCACTTACCTCTTGTAGACCAGCTTCAAACAAATCTACGTACGATGTCACAGGAAGCGTCTTCTTTGGCTGTTATGACACCGGGAACTTCCTAACTTGATTAAACATGCCAGTCTTCTCAAGAACAAGGAAGTTAGAATGCAAGCCAGAGTTTACCTATAATTTAGTGAGGGTCTCTTGTCTCAGTAGCGTCTCTGATATAGCAAACGGTTTGAACACAACTTAAGTCTCATCTTTTCCTCGTTTTCTTTGTTTGTTTGTAAATTACAGTGTTTGAAGAGTAACTTCAGAATTGTTGAGCAAGGAACATGGTTTTGAATATCTTTACAAATTGCAACTTTTGGTAGAGACCAGTATGTCCACCGTTAAAGCAAAGACCATGGATTTGAATTTCATTGAAATCTCCGATTTACTGTTCGTCCTTTGCAACTGTGGGTAGTTCCCGGCAGGGTCATCGTGAAGAGCAGAGATCATGGTTTGATTCCCATTAAAGACTCGATATGTCCAATATCATGGCGAAAGAAATCGACTCTTCTGTTATGCTTATACAGTCACTTACCTCTTGTAGGCCAGCCTCGGGAAAATCTACATACGATGCCACAGGAAGCGTCTTCTTTGGCTGTTATGACACCTGGAACTTCCTGACCTGAATAAACAGTCTTCTCAAGAACAAGGAAGTTAGAATGCAAAAAAGAGTTTACCTATAATTTAGTGAGGGCCTCTTTTCTCAGTAGCTTCACCGATATAGCAAACGGTTTGAATGCAACCAAAGTCTCATCTTTTCATCGTTTGCTTTGTTTGTTTGAAAACTACATTGTTTGAAGGGTAACTTCAGAATTGTTTACCAAGGAACATGGTTTTGAATATCATTACAAATTGCAACTTTTGGTAGAGACCAGTATGTCCATCGTTAAAGCAAAGACCGTGGGTTTGAATTTCATTGAAACCTCCGATTTACTATACGTCCTTTGCAACTGTTGGTAGTTCCCGGTAGGGTCATCGTTAAGAGCAGAGATCATGGGTTTCATTGCCATTAAAGACTAGATATGTCCACAATTATAGCAAAGGAAATCGATTTTTCTGTTATGCTTTTTGAGTCACTTAGCTCTTGTAGGCTAGCCTCGGGCAAATCTACATACGATGTCACAGGAAGCGTCTTCTTTGGCTGTTATGACACCTGAAACTTCCTTACGTGAATAAACAGTCTTCTCAAGAACAAGGAAGTTAGAGTGCAAGCCATTCTTTAGCTATGTTTTAGTGAGGGTCTCTTGTCTCAGTAGCTTCCCTGATATAGCCGACGGTTTGAATGCAACTAAAGTCTCATCTTTTACTCGTTTTCTTTGTTTGTTTGCCAACTACAGTGTTTGAAGATTAACTTTAGAATTGTTGAGCAAGGAACATGGTTTTGAATATAATTACAAATTGCAACTTTTGGTAGAGACCAGTATGTCCACCGTTAAAGCAAAGACCATGGGTTTGAATTTCATTGAAACCTCCGATTTACTGTTCCTCCTTTGCAACTGTTGGTAATTCCCGGCAGGGTCATTGTGAAGAGCAGAGATCATGGTTTGATACCCATTAAAGACTCGATATGTCCACAATCATGGCGAAAGAAATCGACTCTTCTGTTATGCTTATACAGTCACGTACCTCTTGTAGGCCAGCTTCGGACAAATCTACGTACGATGTCACAGGAAGCGTCTTCTTTGGCTGTTATGACACCTGGAACTTCCTTACCTGAATAAACAGTCTTCTCAAGAACAAGGAAGTTAGAGTGCAAGCCATTCTTTAGCTATGTTTTAGTGAGGGTCTCTTGTCTCAGTAGCTTCCCTGATATAGCCAACGGTTTGAATGCAACTAAAGTCTCATCTTTTACTCGTTTTCTTTGTTTGTTTGCCAACTACAGTGTTTGAAGATTAACTTTAGAATTGTTGAGCAAGGAACATGGTTTTGAATATAATTACAAATTGCAACTTTTGGTAGAGACCAGTATGTCCACCGTTAAAGCAAAGACCATGGGTTTGAATTTCATTGAAACCTCCGATTTACTGTTCCTCCTTTGCAACTGTTGGTAATTCCCGGCAGGGTCATTGTGAAGAGCAGAGATCATGGTTTGATACCCATTAAAGACTCGATATGTCCACAATCATGGCGAAAGAAATCGACTCTTCTGTTATGCTTATACAGTCACGTACCTCTTGTAGGCCAGCTTCGGACAAATCTACGTACGATGTCACAGGAAGCGTCTTCTTTGGCTGTTATGACACCTGGAACTTCCTTACCTGAATAAACAGTCTTCTCAAGAACAAGGAAGTTAGAGTGCAAGCCATTCTTTAGCTATGTTTTAGTGAGGGTCTCTTGTCTCAGTAGCTTCCCTGATATAGCCAACGGTTTGAATGCAACTAAAGTCTCATCTTTTACTCGTTTTCTTTGTTTGTTTGCCAACTACAGTGTTTGAAGATTAACTTTAGAATTGTTGAGCAAGGAACATGGTTTTGAATATAATTACAAATTGCAACTTTTGGTAGAGACCAGTATGTCCACCGTTAAAGCAAAGACCATGGTTTGAATTTCATTGAAACCTCCGATTTACTGTTCCTCCTTTGCAACTGTTGGTAATTCCCGGCAGGGTCATTGTGAAGAGCAGTGATCATGGTTTGATACCCATTAAAGACTCGATATGTCCACAATCATGGCGAAAGAAATCGACTCTTCTGTTATGCTTATACAGTCACGTACCTCTTGTAGGCCAGCTTCGGACAAATCTACGTACGATGTCACAGGAAGCGTCTTCTTTGGCTGTTATGACACCTGGAATTTCCCGACCTGTATAAACAGTCTTCTCAAGAACAAGGAAGTTAGAGTGCAAGCCAGAGTTTAGCTATGTTTTTGTGAGGGTCTCATGTCAGTAGTGTATAGAGTGGCGGTCAAAGACCATTTTTTAAACCCCCTAAATAGGCGGGCCTTACGCGTTCGGCCCGCTTATTTAGGGGGTTTAAAAAATTGTGTTTGACCGCCACTCCATACACTACTCTGGATACCCCTTTCTCAAACCCCGTAAGAGGGGGCCAAATGCGTTTTTCCTGGCCCCTCCCGTAACGGCAAGCGAGAGATAACCAATTGAAGAAATTCAAAACCCTTGTATATACGGGATGGCACAACCCCGCCAACGAGGACGACGTGATGTCGAGCAGCGTGAGCTGATTGCCTGGCTGAACGAACAGGCCCGAAATCTCGAGCGAATCGAGCCTGCCGAGGACAATAATGCTGAGGGCGAACCTCAAGACAACCCCCTGGATCTAGATTTCGAACAATTTGTTCAAATCTATGATCGGGTTGACCAACGGATTGAACAGGGCAGACGAATTATCGAGTTTTACGTTGTAAATGGGCTCGAAAACTCTCTTGTTGCCAGAATTTTGAACAAAATCAAGCAAAATGTTCACACACGGCATGCAATTAAGTTAATCTTCACAGTCAAGCTGCGAAACACTGAAACCGAGGAGTTGAGAAGTTTTTATCAAAACAACCGTACCAGTCGTTGGTTGTCCACTCTCTCCGAGACACGACAGTGGTTGCAATCTCAGGAAGAGCTTCGTCTTTAAAACGCAAGACTCAAAAGACCTGACACAAAATGGGTTTATGAACGCACCGTCCTGCTCGAGGTCAAAGTCATTTTGGATCGACAACCCTTGCAAATAGGTCTCGGGCGGCTTCCTGATTGGATTCGCAACAAAAGAGAAGTCATTTCTCTTGACACTTTCAACGACAATCTTTGTCTCTTTCGGTGCTTGGCTGTCCATCGAGGAGTCCGTATAGATCGTTCCACTCGCAGATCCAGGGAACTCGCAGAAAGCTTCTTCGCAGTTTATCCGGGGCTTCGAGACCAGATAAATTTGCGGCACTTCTCCAAAATCGAAAGGCATTTCAAGCAAGGAATCGCCGCATATCTTGTTCTCCCCAATGGTGACTTCATTTTATCTCACACCCCTTCGAATTACGACAAGGTGGGCACTCCAACCATGACTGTCGGTATTCATGCGGGCCACTCCTTCTTGATCACCAATCTCAATAAAGTCACAAACAATTACACTTGTGGCGAGTGCGGGGGGAGGTTCACACGGGCTGATAGCTTGAAGCGCCACTCCAAGACGTGTACTCGTGGCCAAACCAAAATCGTCTGCCCCGGGAAACGTGTCCTCCCTCCGGAGTCAGCTTTTGAGAAAGCCTTTTACCCAGAAGGTGGTTTCGGTGTCAAGGGTGTGTGCTGGCTGGAGTGGGAGGCGAAGCGGCGTGGCATTCACATCCATCATCACAGATGCGGCCATGGTGGTGAGAGCTATATCTGTGGGGCTCCAGTCGACGGCTATCACCCAGAAAGCAAGACAGTTTTCCAGTTCCACGGTTGTTTCTGGCACGGTTGCGAGGAATGTTACCCCGATGGAACGAGGGACGAAGGTGTATATGTTGACCACAAAGGCAACACAATCACAAGGATGGTTGCTTACCAAAAGACTCTGCAACGAACTCAGTTGCTTCGAGACGCTGGGTACACCGTGGTGGAAAGGTGGGAACACGAAAAGCCTTCCCCCTGGTGGAATGATCGCTGCCCACAGAAAATAAACATTACATATCCCCACGCGATCGTCTACGACTTCGAAACGTACCAGGACAAGACCAAGGCAGCTCGCCCGACACGCGATCTATCTTATGAAAGTGAGCATGTGCCCATCTCAGTCTCCATTGCCGACACGTTGAACCCTGAGCCTGAGTACATTTGGTCCAAAGATCCTGACGAGCTTATCGGGTTGTTTTATGCCTCCCTGGAGTGGCGAGCCGTAGCCATCCGAGCGGATGTGGCTACAAAATACATGCCCCCAGACCTTGAGAATCTTCCTGAGAAGCAACTCAAGCTAATCGACAACTGGTGCAACCAAGTGCCTGTGGTCGGCTTCAACTCAGGCCATTACGATCTCAAGCTTATCCGCAAGCACTTTGTTTCTCATTTCGCTCAAGAGAACGGGGTCTTTGCCGCGGAGAAAGAGGGGCGCATCATGTTCATCAACACTCCCAGCTACAAGTTCTTGGACATCATGAATTATTTGGCCCCAGGCATCACGTATGACAAGTGGGTCAAGACGTATGGAGCGACACAGACCAAGTCCTGGCTCCCATTCGAGTGGTTTGACAGCGCTGACAAGCTGGATTACCCGGGGCTTCCTCCATACGAGTGCTGGTACTCACAACTCAAAAACGCTTTTGTTCTTTCTCGCAAGGAGCACGAAGAATGCAATGGCATCTTCCACGAGAAAGGGATGAAGACATTCGGAGACTGGCTGGAATATTATAACAATCTAGACGTGTCCCCCTTCCTCGAAGCTCTCCAAACGATGAAGGCCTTTTACACGGGCCTCGGGGTGGACATCTTTAAAGACGCGGTCTCCTTGCCAGGAGTATCAATGCAATACGTCTTGCGAGGCTCCTTGAGAGGAGGGCGCAAGGCTCCAGAACTATACGCCCCCGGCCCAGAAGCTTACGCCATGCTGAAGGGGGCCGTGGTTGGCGGGCCAAGCCTGGTCTTCACCCGCAAACACGTGCGCGGCGAAACCCGCATCCGTTCTCACAAATACGACTTAGCCCCCCTCACGAAACGGATTGTGGGGTTCGACGCTAACTCCCTTTACCCAAGCACGATGCTGCAGGAGATGCCCTGTGGTAAAGAGAAGGTTGTGCATTACAATTTCCCGGTGCAGGCAGCTAGATTTGTCGAAACGAATCTGCATGCAGGCAGGTGGTTCGGGTTTGCGGAAGTGGACATCGAAGTCCCCCAAGAGTTGTGGGAGCAGTTCGAAGAGTTTCCTCCGCTCTTCATCAACCAAGCAGTGCCTGACGAATTTGTTCCACAACATATGCACGATTACCTCCAAGAAAGTGGCCGAACCCGCTTTCCCGACCAGAAAAAGCTTCTGGGTGTGTTGTCCGCGAAAAAGATGTTGATCTACGCACCCCTCTTGAAGTGGTATCTCAACATTGGGCTCAAGATCACGGCAGTCTACCGCACGATCGATTACATACCCAAAAAGCTCTTCGACTGGTTCGTTCGCGAGGTCGCCGACAACCGAAGGAAAGGCGACGCTGACAGGGAGAAGGCACTGCTTGCTGAAGTGTTCAAGCTTCTTGGCAACTCCGCTTACGACAAGTTCATCTAAGCTGTGGAGCGCCAGACAAGAACGATGTACACAACTGACGAGGACGAGGTCGACAAGAACCTCCGCTCACCCTTGTTCGAAGATCTTGAAGAGATTGGAGATGCTTACAAGATCGAGCTGCGCAAGCCAAAGGTCACAATCGACCGCCCTTTTCAAGTGGGCATTGTTGTGTACCAACTTGCCAAGCTCCGCATGCTGGAGTTCTATTACGACTTCCTAGATCACTTCATCGACAGGCGTGACTTCGAGCTCATCCAGATGGACACGGACAGCATGTACTTCGCTCTTGCTCACGACACTCTGGAAGAGGCCGTGCGTCCGGAACTTGGTGACCAGTTCGAGGCGGAGAAGAAGAATTGGTTGGCTTGGGACAAGTGGAGCGGCAGAGAGCCGGGCTTGTTTAAGCTTGAGTAGGAAGGCACACGGGCCATCGCCCTGTGCAGCAAGTGTTATTACGTAGAAAACGAGGCTAACGGAGAGGCCAAGATGTCCTCCAAAGGCGTCAACAAGGAGCAGAACGGGCTTCGCTAGGAAAGGTACGAAAGAGCCTTGCAGGGGGGCAGGGACATGGCCACCAACAGGGGATTCGAATGCACAAAGGAGCCATGTTCACATACCAGCAGCACAAGCTGGGCCTTTCCGCTTATTACGACAAGCGTTGGGTGCTGCCAGACGGCATCCACACAGAACCAATCGAGTTTCACAACCCAGCTGGGGGCAACTGAGTGCCAGGCGGCACAATCATCAACTCCTCACGAACAAACCCTCTCTTAGGGCCGTCGTAGAGATAATACACGACAGGTGCAGCTGGTTTGGTGACAACCTTCTCAATGTTGTAGACCTTCAAAGACCAGATCGGATCGGTTGCACGCCTCCCACCCCCTTCCAGCTCGCCAGGCTGATACAAATATCTCACACTCACCCGGGGTGGGAGCTTCTTCTCATAGACCCCAACAGGCCTTGCATATGGAGTCGCAGGCTTGGCAGAAATGGCTTTCTCTTTGATTGCTTGAGCGGGCTTCTTGCCAGTGAGTCTTGTTACTTCATTGTTCAAGGCCGAGACAACATCTGGCAGCCTTTTGACCCAAGCAGTCGACCGACCAGAGGGCATATTCATCTCAACGGCATACTGATAACCAAACAGTCTTTCAGCCAGGGTGCGATTGAATCTCTCCACAATTGCTTGGTCTCTGTGGATATCAACCCTCCCGCGACGAATGGCTGTTTTGTTGTTTTCCATGCTCTTTGTCACAGCACCCATAAACTCTTTCCCAGGGTCAACTTGCAAGAGTTGAGGCCATTTCAAAGGCCCACGTCTGTAAATCTTTTGAAACGCTTTAGTCACCTCTTCAGACTCTTTCGAAGTTAGAGGCTCTGCTGCTTTGTAACGGCTAGCCACATCCACAAGGGTTAATGCGTATTTGTACACTTTTCTCCCACGAGGAAGTTTGTCGTGGGGCAGGAAGAGAAGATCTGCTTGATGCACTGCATTGGGTGATGAGACATCAAACTTGGGTCGGGGGATATGGCGTGGCGCCGGGAGGTAAACTTGCCAAAGGGCTTGTTTGATCAGCCATTTCTTTGCGACATCATCAGAGACCTTTGCCGCTACAGCTAGCTTTTTGACAGCAGCAAGCCCTTTCCAATACCCTTTCGGGCTGTAATAGATCTTAGAGAGTTTCATCTCCATGGGGTATATTTAGAGTTTGTGAATCGTGTAAGGTTTGTAAAAGAAGGCGCAGATTTTCAAGGAGACTTGTTAGCAAATTCTTCGTCCTCCTCAATTCGTTTACAAAGTTGGGGGAAAAGACTTTGAAACATTTCATCCGCTTTATAACCTGCTCGAGTTATTTCCTCAGTTTCTTGAGCCGTGAAGAATGTTATGCATTCTCTGAAGAATTCATGACATTCTTCCGGCGCGGATGCGGGTAATTTTTCAGCAATTAGCTTACACACTTTCGCTAGTCCCTCAGTTTGTTTTTCCAAGGGGTATGCCGGTAAAAAGCGCAACTCTGCACACACAGCATCACGTCGTTCTTTAGAAAAGGTGGGTGCAGCCATGGTATATGTAGGGGTTTTAAATTTATTAAATTTTTTTAAAGAAAGCGATAAGCCACATACCCACCCGCAAGCAGGGTGCCTCCAATGAACGCAAGTTCGCCATTCTGTTGTTGGGGGCTGGGCTTATAGAAGTCCGAGAAGACAGGCTCTTTGTAGTCTTTGATTTGTTTATCTGGTTGTGTTTGGTGCATCTGGTTATACAAGACCAGGGCTTGGTCAGTGGTTTGGAAGTTTTTGCTAGCTTGGTGTTCCTTCCGATCGTTGGCTGCAATCCAGTCGAGGAGCTTGGTGCGGTCCTTCTGGTATTTAGCGTAAGCCGCTTGGTATTGTTCCAGGGCGCGGTCATGCCGTATTTTCTCATCCATTGCTGCCTTCCCGTTATCACCAGACAGATATTTCGCGAGATAATTGCCACCAGTGAAAGCTGCCGCATTAAGAACAGCGCCAAGGGCCATTATTGCAATCGAGGCCATTGTGGTCGTGTGTATACATATGTTTTTTACAATGTTGGTGTGTTGTTGGTGTGTTGCTGGTGTGATGTTGTTGGTGTGTTGCTGGTGTGATGGTGTGTGATGTTGCTGGTGTGATGCTGCTAGATTTATATGTTGTCTGGGAGTATTTTCTGGTCTTCGAGATATTTCTTCAGCGCGAGGGTGCCAGCCATGACGGCTGTGAACTTGACGTAGTTCATCAAGCTTGCACTGGGGTCGGCAGTGAAGTTCTCTTTGATGGTCTTTTTCCCAATCCAACCAATACCAGCGACAAGGCCAGTGATTGTTGCGGCGTCGAGGATAGACTTCACAAGCTTGTTGTCAGACATGGTTTGTGTCCAGTATACATATGATTTTTTTATTCCATTTTTTTAAGCCCTTGTCTTACCGGAATTCGAGATGGGGGCGGCGTTGCAGCGGGTGTGTCTGCTGGTGGTGTGTTTGCTGGTGTTGCTGGTGTGTTTGATTTGCGTCCAATCCTTTGCATTATGGCTTCGCGTTGGTAATAAACACCAGCAAGAGAGACAGCCAACCCTGCAAACCCCAGAATATAAAAGATTGAGTTGCTGTCACTTGTTGTGTCACTTGTTGTGTCACTTGTTGTGCCACTTGTTGCGCCGCTTGTTGCAGAATTGTTTTCACTTGTTGAGGGTGCAGGCTTTTGTGCTTCAGCCTTTTTCTTTGCTTCACGGGCCCGGCGGTTGTATTCTGCTAGCTTTTTGCCAGAAGCAACGCGGCCGGGGTTCTTTTCTGTTGCGGGCTTTGTTTTCGGGACCTCTGAGGTAACACGTGCAGGTGTTGGAGTTGGAGTTGGAGTTTGAGTTTCTTCAGGGATCGTCTCGAGTGGTGTGGCCATCGTGGGTATATATATGATTTTTTAATTTATCTTGTGAGAAGTTTGCTGACAAGATTTGATAAGTGTGCTGCCAGGTTCCAACTAGGTTGCGGCCAGGTTGCGGCCAGGTTCCAGTCAGGTTCCAGTCAGGTTCCAGTCAGGTTCCAGTCAGGTTCCAGCCAGGTTCCAGTCAGGTTCCTTCAAGGTTCCTGCCAGGTCAACACAGGTTCCACCCCAACTTCATCAAAGCCCTCAAGTGGATAGCCTTCACTGTCTCTGGTTGGATGTGTGGATGGAGCTTCTAATACTATCAAGTCGGCCGCCTTGTCAGTATCTCGGTCAAACTTGATGCGGTTTGTTGTGATGAGAGCAGCATTGGCAAGCGCCAGCCATCGCCCGCATCGCAGGGCAAGCTCCCCAGCAAGCTTTGCCAGCTCCTGGTTGATGATGTAGTTGTTCTTGAGTTCTTGCTGCAACTCCGCCACATCATCAATCGGGACCACCATACCAACGCCTTTGGTCACGAGCGTGATGGCGGAATCAATTAGGGATTCGGTCGTCTTGTTGCCGACGTAGGCCTCGTACCTTTTGCAGTACTTCTCAACGTCCTTATCTGACAACCGCGCCACATGATCGTGTGTGAGCTGCACGCCGATAGCTTCTTTTGCCTTGCCAGTTGAAACAAGGATTGAAAGACTCTCACGTTTGGCAGGAATGCCATTGTCACCAATTAGCCCTGTGGGAGGTGCGGCACCAGGGGTGGCCTCCAGCATCTGCATTACTTCGTTCAATTCGGCCTGGTCTTCAGCAGCCATCATCAGGGTATACATATGTGTTTGTTTTTTATTTTTCAATAATTCTCTTGATGTCTGGCAAAAGGGTTTCAAGCTCGCGTATAAGCCCCGCCGTGGTGTCTGGCATAGAATTCAGCCGCAATGGATATCTGTTGAGAAGCATGAGGCGCAGATCTTCCTCGCCAGCGGCTTTGATAATTTTGTTTTGCGCATCAATTGTGTGTTTGTGCAATTCATCCAAAAGCTGTGAAAGCACACACAGCTTGTGTAGGCTGGTTGGCGCATTCATGGCCATGGTATATATTTGTGTGTGTATTTGTACTCAATTCCATACGGGTGCCTGTGTGGGTGTGTGTTTATATATTTGTGTGTGTTTGTGCGTGGGGTGCCTATGTGTGCCTGTACTCAATTCCATACGGGTGCCGAAGGGAGAAAACCAGGTGGGAGAACTTGCGGGATTTGAGCCTTGCAATAAGCTCTTTGTACTCCTCATGGAAGAGCTCGCCGGCATAGTCTTCGAAGATGGCCTTGGTGGTCTTGCTGGATGGCGTGTAAAAGAGCACGATCGCTGCGACATTTTCACGATATGGCTTGGCAATGCTGGTGATCTGCTGGGTCAAGACCCACACAGATATGCCGTCATGCCTTGCGCTGAACCCCAGATTGACCAGCTGACTCGTGCGGCCTTTGACATCTTTGGAGGCGGCGCAGTCGTCGAGAATGAATAAAGTGTTGGTGCATGTGAAAAAGAAGCTCGCCAGCTTCAACCAGGCTTCAATCTCATGCTGTTGGCAGACAATCACGAAGATGTGCGGATCGCGGTCCACGAAGCCATCGTATGTCTTGTTCTTGACAAATGTGGGGCAGAATAAAACGATGTAATCAAAACAACCCCTAAAGGGCCTCGCAGTTGGGAGAGAAGATACTGTGTCTTGCCAGAGTTAGTGAGGCCCACGATTAGAGCGTTGAATGGCAGCTTTCTTGGGTCCATAACCAGCCGCTGTATTAGTTGGTTTGTAAACTGGTGGGGAGGGGGCCTTTGCCAGAAGTCTTAGTATTTCATTGTGTGATAGAGTTCTGGTGGATGGCAGGGGAGCCGGCTTGGCATAGAAGTTGATCTTGTTTGTGGCCATGGGGCTGGTGGGTATATAATATGTTCGTGTGTTATTCATTTGCGTGCGTTGCGTGCGCATTGCGTGTTGTGTGCTTGTGCGTGCGCGTTGCGTTTACTTAGTACTGTACAGATTCCAGCTGCTTGCCCTGGATGTTCATCTGTGAGTCTGAGATGGTGAAGATATGGCAGAGTGCGTTTCCCGAGCCTTTGCCGTCTCGTTCGATCTCGAGTTGCACTCCATCCTGTGTGTTGACGAGCCGTTGGCCGTTGCCGTGCAGGGCTGTGTCTGCCATGGACCGCAGGTCAATCCAGAGACCAAACTTGTTGCCTGTGAGATATTTGGTCAAGTTCATGTTGGGCCTGCCGTTCGTGTGTGGGGTAAAATGCCGGGTTATCTCTCTCCACATGTCAGTGCCACTGATGCCCTCGTTGTAGATCCTGTTTGGGACCCCGTTGACTGTGACCTTCACTTTGGTGATATCGGGGTTGAAATAGCTCTCAGAGTCCCTGGCACCCGCTACATAGGGATTGATGAACAGCAAGAGGATGCCCTTGAGAGACCGGCGCTGTGGGTTAACCCGAAGATTCATCCGAGTGTCAACGCCTTTTGTGAAGGGATGAATCCGATCTCGCATTACCAGGTCATAAGCGAACTCCTTACCGCTAGTGTAAGCGCTTGTTGCTTCGTCGGCCAGAGTCTTACTTCTGATCGTCTCATACTCCAGCTGGATGTTTTCCAACTTGTACACGAGCTTGCTTGTGTCTGAGCCCCGGACAACTTGGTTTGCGGGGGCGAGGGTTAGTTCGAAGACCAGATCGTTATACAGGGTTTGAGGGTATATGATCCCGTGATCAGTTAAGATTTGGTGATCCAGTTTGATGCGATACTTATTCTTGTATATTGTCTCCAGCTTGTTCTCTGCATCCACGCTGGAGGTCTTCTTATCAGTAGAACCAGAGCGAATCTTACACAAATCGACACTCTGGATGCCCTCCATAAGCATGTTATCCCGCTCATCGATTGATTTGAATAGGTCTTCGAAGATCTTGTAGATGTCGTACCCAACCGTGTCCTGGACAGTGGTGGCGGCAAACTTTGCAACGAACCTGTCCACCAAGGCCCGAGAAACATTTTGCACGAGATAGTTGTTAGCGTGGCCGCCGGCTAGGTTGATGTTAAACACCAGTGCAAGTGAGTCGGACACAATGACATCGTGCTCGCCCAGCTTAGGCACCGAGACGTACAGTGTCTCGCCAGGATTGGCCTCAGAGGGGTTGAATGTGATGCGCTTGACGGTTCGCTCTGCCCTCATGGCGCCCAGTGTCTTTTCACTGTGAGATGGAAGTAGATTCGGTTGCACAGCCATGGTATATATTTGTGTTTTTAAATTTATATTTTATATTTATATACCCACGATGGCAACAGGCGGAGTCGACTACGATCCAACTGAGACAACTGAGGTAACCCCCATCCCAGACACAGGAGATGACGGCGATGACGATGACGAGGTTGAAGTTATGTGGAATCAAATGTCAGAAGAAGAACGCCGCCGATGGACCCAAGACACCACGCAACCCTTTGAACCAGGCGGTGCATCCACCCCATATCGTCCTGGCGAGCATATTGCAATGCATACATTGCCTAGAGAAGAAAGTGGGTTGCCAGGTGACCCTGAAACCGTCCCTCTTCTTAGTGACTTCTCAGACGCAACTGATAAAGCAGAGATGGTCGATAAAGCCATGGACTGGATCAAAAAGAAGTTTCCAAAAGTAAACATCCAGAACTTAGGCCCAATTGTTTTTGGTAGGAAACCAGCAAATGATGGCAAAATAGTTTCCTTTGGGCCAAAGGGCGGCGAATCTCTTATTTTCAAGCAAGATGGGAGCTTTCTTGAATCGTTCACAGACAAGTTCAAAACATCTCTTGGCCCAAGCGCTGAAGAGCTTGTCTCTGAAGAGAATGCATCAATAAGGGAAGAAAGACAAAGATTGAAGGAGGCAGAAAAACAACGGAAGGAGAATGAAAGGGTTGCTGTGGAACAACAACAAGCAACAAATGAGGTGCAAAACCTCAGAAACAGAATTGAGCAAACTCAAGCGAGGGTGGAGGCTCTGGAGCAGGAACACGGTTCAAGCGTTGAAAATCAAGCCGAGATAGACCGCCTAAAACTGTTGAAAAAAGAATCTTCAACGAGATTTTGAAAACCAGAAAAAAGAATTAGGGGCCCTGCAAAAAATACAAAAACAACGAACCCAAGAACAGGCAAAGGCGGACAAAATAAGAACACGCCTTTCTGAGAAAACAAGAGAAAGAAATGAACTTGAAGCAGGGCTAAACTCAACTAAATCCCTTGATGAGCTAAACGAAAGAGAAGCCGAGCTTGAACGGCAGAACGCTGAAGACAAGCGCGTCATAGAGGATGAGAACACGTCTCCCTCTGAAAGAGAAGCCGCGGAAGACCGGGTTACTGAACGAGAAGAAGAACTGGCAAGGCTCAGAACACAGGTTGAGGTGCGGGAAAGAGGCATGTCTTTGAGAGAGAGAGTCAGAGAAATCTTCAAGAAATACGGATGGACCCTGCAAGCGATTGTTCTGGCAGCTGGCATCACCATCAGCGCTGTGGTACTCGCCACCTTGAACGGCCTGGCAAAGGCCACCAAGGCTATTGGCAATGGGCTTAAAGAGCTTGCCAAAAAGGCAGCCAGCGCCTTGACTGGCCTCATTGGCTCAATTGTGAGCTTCATCTTCAAAGCGGCTGGGTCGGTCATCTCCTTTCTGGGTGAACACGCCTGGCTGCTCATCCTTGCGGTGGTGGCCTTCCTTATTGAAAGGATCACCAAGCGGGCAAAGTCTTGAACACACTTATCTCAACCAAACGAGAAGCCCTCCCAAAGCAATCGCACCCACAGCAATGAGTGTCTTGTTTACGTGATGCGGGTCGGGCTGTGGGTCTGGTGCTGGTGTGGGCGTGGGTGAGGGTGCGGGTGTTGGGGCTGGTTGTGGTGTTGGTGTGGGTGTGGGTGTGGGTGTGGGTGTGGGTGTGGGTGTGGGTGTGGGTGTGGCGATGCCCTGTGCCTGTGTGGCCTGTTTATGTATCGGGTTTGATGGGTGGCTGTTTGGTGGATTAATCTTTGTCGGGCCACCGTCCATGTGGCGAAGGGAGGCTTTTTTTGTGCCCAGATTAACACCACTGTTCACACCCAGCTTCATCCCTTGCGTTGCCTCCTGCAGATTGTTGTTATACCCGACCACGCTCTCTGTGTTGATAATCATGCGCGAGGGCATGAGCCAGCTTCCGGGTGCTGTCGCAAAGTCTAAGCGCACTTTCGTTGCTTGGATGGCAAGCTGGTAACGCTGAACGCTTGTTGCGATGTCGTTCAGTATAATGGCCTCCTCTAGATGGGTGAGGAAGACTCTCTGCGTTTCGAAAGCCCGGCCTCCTCTTCCAATGATGCTGCTGCGGGTTTTGGCCTGTGAACCAAGAATGCAGTACACAAAGGCCTCGATTGATTGGTTCATACGGGCGAGCCCTGGCTGTGTTAGCCCCTTTGCGTAATTAGGTACAAAGTGCTCGAACTGGGTGTCCGCCCCTTGGTCGTTGCGGACAAAAGTTATTCCATTGGCTTTATAATTTGAGTCTTTTCTGTCAATGACGCGCTCATCATCGAACAGGGCTAGATCAGAGTCTGGATAAGTGTAATCAGTAGAGATCGGCGCGAGGGTAACGCTTTTTGAAGTCTGAGATCGCCTTGGCCTTGGCCGCGGCATAGAGCTTGGCAGCCTCCGGCGAATTCAACTAAGCAATTTCAGGATTAGGGGGTGATGGCTTTGGCTTTACATGAGTATAGGCGTTTGGAGGCGAATAAAAAGGGGGTGGGGGTCCGTAATTGTGGCCGCCGATGTTTATACCAAGATTTGAATTAGGATTAAATCCACCAGGCCGTCCGCCAAACATGATTGTATATATAATTATATTTTAAAAAGTAATTATATATACAACAATCATGGTTGTGTTAACAATCGTCACGTCTTCGAACCCTCACACGATCTACTTCGATCACCCACTGCCGAAACCGAGTTATATCCGGCTTGTCTCTTGCTCAATTTTCAACTCGTGGCATAATTTGAAAGAAGAAGCAAAGATTTCAACAACAGAGCCTCCCCCTAATGGTTCATCACACGAAGTGAACTTACTTCAAGGGCATTACACTATTGAGAGTTTAGCGAAAGAGTTTGAAGGCCTAAAAACCAATTTCAGAAATTTAAATCTAACAATTAAGACAAACACACCACTCGGAGCCATGATCATATATAATAATAGCAGGGTGAAGTTTAGTAGCAATATGGCAGAATTGCTTGGCATAAACCCTGTATTATTACCAATAACCTTTGTCAAGCGTTTAAGGGCACCAAGCACTTACTTCATCCACTGTGATCTGGTTGATAAAGAACAAAACCTCCTCAACGGTAAGCCTTCGAGTGTGTTGGCGCGCTTCGACATTCGTGGGAAATCATTTGAAAAGGTTCATTACCAACCAACACAACAGAACGTCTTGCGCGACGTCTCATCTGGCGAATTTGTTAACTCTATCACACTGTCAGTTAGGGATGAGAACAACGACCTCTTCAACTTCAATGGCGCGCCTTTGGAATTTGAAATCGAGATAAATTAAAAAATCATATATATACCCACGCCATGAGTTCTGCCAATGTGCTTCCATCGGCCCCCGAGTACAGCGAGACACAACAGCTATACCCTATGCGTGAGATCGCTCAAATCAATGCAGAAGACTTCCGGCTCCAAAAGATCTCTGACTTGCTTAAAGAGTTGTCTGACGAAGCCGAGCATTACAGACAAGTCGCAAAGAAATATAAACGAACCCAAGCCTTAGTTCATTACTCGGCGGTTGGCCTTGGGTCGCTTTCTGTTTGGTTGTCATCAGGAGCCCTTGCCACTGCATTGACTGGGTTCGGAATTGTTGCAAGTCCAGCCCTTGCGGGCGTCGCGACCCTCTGTGGGCTGTCCTCTGTTGTTTTTACAGCTGCTAACAAGCGATTAGAGCGAAAAGTGACCAAACACGAGAATATCTACACACTGGCCCTGGCTAAACGCAACTCTGTCTATGAACTGGTCTCAAAGGCTCTGGAAGACAAGATTATCAGTGATGCAGAATGCACCATAATTACTCGTGAGGTGGAAAAATATCACGAACTCAAAGCTGCAATCAGGGATGGTGTTAAGGCTAAAAAAAACGTTGGCACTCAAACACAAGCGCCAGACCTCGAGAAACTCAAAAACGAACTTCGCAAGGAAGTCAAACAAGAGTTTCAAAAAAAGATAAGTCTTCTCACCGCAGCATCCAAGTCCGATTTGAGAGATTAAATTCAGGTTTTAATCTACAAATCTTGAGGGTAAAATCCCGCCCATAAATTCCGAAGCGCCCCACAAATAACGAAGCGCCCCCAAAAAACTTTTTCAAAAAATAAATTCCGAAGCGCCCCACAAAACTTTTTCAAAAAATAAATTTCGAAGCGCCCCAGAAAAACGTTTTTCAACAAAGTTGGGGCGCTTCGGTATTTGTGGGGCGCTTCGGTATGTCCGAGAAGCTTCGAAAAGTTGTAATTTTCTAAATAAGGCCTTTACACAACAATACCGGAAGTCACGGGAAACCTCCAATTGAAAAATTGTAATCTCTAAATATAGACATGACTGAGTTTGGCGCACGGCTCAATGAACTTGACAAAGAGCACAAATTTGCCATCCTTCGCTCGCTATACGGCAGCGATTACAGTTGCCGTTACGGGAGGGGCCAGGAAAAACGCATTTGGCCCCCTCTTACGGGGTTTGAGAAAGGGGTATCCAGAGTAGTGTTTAAAGTGGCGGTCAAACACAATTTTTTAAACCCCCTAAATAAGCGGGCCGAACGCGTGAGGCCCGCTTATTTAGGGGGTTTAAAAAATGGTGTTTGACCGCCACTCTATACACTACTCATGTCTCAGTAACTTCACCGATATAGCAAACGGTTTGAATGCAACTAAAGTCTCATCTTTTCATCGTTTGCTTTGTTTGTTTGCAAACTACATTCTTTGAAGAGTAACTTCAGAATTGTTGAGCAAGGAACATGGTTTTGAATATAATTACAAATTGCAACTTTTGGTAGAGACCAGTATGTCCACCGTTAAAGCAAAGATTATGGGTTTGAATTTCATTGAAACCTCGGATTTACTATTCGTCCTTTGCAACTGTTGGTAGTTCCCGGTAGGGTCATCGTTAAGAGCAGAGAGCATGGCTTTCAAAGCCATTAAAGACTCGATATGTCTACAATTATGGCGAAGAAAATCGACTCTTCTGTTATGCTTATACAGTCACTTACCTCTTGTAGGCCAGCTTCGGACAAATCTACATACGATGTCACAGGAGGCGTCTTTTTTGGCTATTATGACACCTGGAACTTCCTGACCTGAATAAACAGTCTTCTCGAGAACAAGGAAGTTAGAATGCAATCCAGAGTTTACCTATGGTTTAGTGAGGGTCTCTTGTCTCAGTAGCTTCACCGATATAGCAAACGGTTTCAATGCAAGTAAAGTCTCATATTTTCCTCGGTTGCTTTGTTTGTTTGCAAACTACATTGTTTGAAGAGTAACTTCAGAATTGTTGAGCAAGGACCGTGGTTTTGAATACCATTAGAACTTGCAACTTTAGGTAGAGCACAGTATGTCCACCGTTAAAGCAAAGATTATGGGTTTGAATTTCATTGAAACCTCGGATTTACTGTTCGTCCTTTGCAACTGTTGGTAGTTCCTGGTAGGGTCATCGTTAAGAGCAGAGAGCATGGCTTTCATTGGCATTAAAGACTCGATATGTGTACATTTATGGCGAAGGAAATCGACTCTTCGGTTATGCTTATAGAGTGACTTACCTCTTGTAGGCCAGCCTCGGGCAAATCTACATACGATGTCACAGGAAGCGCCTTCTTTGGCTGTTATGACACCTGGAACTTCCTGACCTGAATAAACAGTCTTCTCAAGAACAAGGAAGTTAGAATGCAAGCCAGAGTTTACCTATGGTTTCGTGAGGGTCTCTTGTCTCAGTAGCTTCACCGATATAGGAAACGGTTTGAATGCAAGTAAAGTCTCATCTTTTCCTCGTTTGCTTTGTTTGTTTGCAAACTACATTGTTTAAAGAGTAACTTCAGAACTGTTGTGCAAGGACCGTGGTTTTGTATACCATTAGAACTTGCAACTTTTGGTAGAGAACAGTAGGCTCACTGTTAAAGCAAAGGCGATTGGTTTGAATTTCATTGAAACCCCGGATTTAGTTTTCGTCCTTTGTAACTGTTGGTAGTTTCCGTATTGTTATCGTTAAGAGTAGAGATCATGGGTTTGATTGACATATAAAGACTCCATATGTCCGCAATTATAGCGAAGGAAATCGATTTTTCTTTTATGCTTATAGATTCTCTTACCTCTTTTAGGCCAGCTTCGGACAAATCTACGTACGATGTCACAGGAAGCGTTTTCTTTGGCTGTTATGACACCTGGAACTTTCTGACCTGAATAAACACTCTTCTTAAGAACAAGGAAGTTAGAGTGGAAGCCAGAATTTACCTATGTTTTAGTGAGGGTCTCTTGTCTCAGTAGCTTTACCGATATAGCAAACGGTTTGAATGCAAGTGAAGTCTCATCTTTTCCTTGTTTGCTTTGTTTGTTTGCAAACTACATTGTTTTTTTTGTTTTTTTTGTTTTGTTTTTTAATAACATTTATTTAATTACAAAACTTCTACTGACAATAGTTACATTTACATAGAGGTAAAATAAAAACAAACGCACAGGAGATAGAGAAAAAAGATACAATGTTACAGCATTTACAACTACTTGAGCCCAAAAATGTTTACAAATTAGACTGCTATTTACGAAGTTGCAAAATAAACGGTACACCAAAAACATAAGGAGTTTGTCCTACCAACTGAAAAGAGCTCTGCATTTGCATTTGTTTCTGCACCTCTTTTAACTTTTAGAACTTTTTGAAATTATTTAATAACAGCAAGTTTATTTGTCCAAGGGGCAAAGTTTAAGAGGGCCCCATTTGTTTTTGAAGGAAGACATATTGTTGTTATTAGAGGCAATCTCTTTTTCAATTTCCATGGAGTTCATAACGGTTTGGATATAAACCTGTAGCGCAGGGATGCAGTTATTTAACTTACATGTATAAATATATCGTTTGGCGATAAGGAAAAGGTGATGTAGTAATAAATCAGAGATATTGTCAATTAGTCCAAAACAGATAAGAGGAGAGAAGACAATAGATTTGTTTAAGGTGATGTTTTGAGTTATCCATTGATAAATGTCTTTCCAAAATTTTTTAGTGTAACTGCAATACCAGAACAAGTGGGCAAGAGTTTCAATAGATTCGCCACAAAAAGAACAGGAGTCTGCTTGTTTTAGGCCAATTTTAAAGAGGTAGTCATTTGTTGCTATTCGTCTGTGGAGGAACATAAATTGGAACACTCGTAACTTTGTTTCTGTTGTACACAGAAAGGGGAGACGATATGTATTCTCCCAATTCACGTTCGCATTTCCTATTATAGTTTCCTTAGACAGCCATTTTCCCTGGCTTTTAAGAGGGGTGGTGGCCTTTTATTCGATGATCGATTTGTAAACAGTTTTACAGGCTTTTTTTGAGGCTAATAATGTTTGCCCAAAGGACTTGATTTTGGGTCCTCTGTTGGGTTGTTGAGAACACTTTTGCCTGAACAGTTTAAGGGCTGATACTACCTTATAGAATTCTAGAAAGTTAATCTTGATTTCATATTTAGAGGTAAATGCAGTATAGCTTAATATCGAATTTCCATCCGTATCGAGAATATCTTTAACATCTTTCACACCTGCGGTGAACCAGGATTTGTAGAAAATTGGTTTGTTCTCTATTTTTATGAGGGAGTTGTGCCAGATCTGAGCTGACTTGAAATCTAGATTGTTGTCCTTATAATTTGCAAACTACATTGTTTGAAGAGTAACTTCAGAATTGTTGAGCAAGGAACATAGTTTTGAATATCATTAAAAAATGCAACTTTTGGTAGAGATCAGAATGTCCACCGTTAAAGCAAAGATTATGGGTTTGAATTTCATTGAAACCTCGGATTTAATGTTCGTCCTTTGCAACTGTTGGTAGTTCCCGGAAGGGTCATCGTTAAAAGCAGAGAGCATGGGTTTGATTACCATCAAACACTCGATATGTCCACAATTATGGCGAAAGAAATCGACTCTTCTGTTATGGTTATACAGTCACTTACCTCTTGTAGGCCAGCATCGGGCAAATCTACGTACGATGTCACAGGAAGCGTCTTCTTTGGCTGTTATGTCAACTGGAACTTTCTGACCTGAATAAACAGTCTTCTCAAGAACAAGGAAGTTAGAATGCAAACCAGAGTTTACCTATGTTTTGGTGAGGGTCTCTTGTCTCAGTAGCTTCACTAATATAGCAAACGGTTTGAATGCAAGAAAAGTCTGATCTTTTGCTCGTTTGCTTTGTTTGTTTGCAAACTACATTGTTTGAACAGTAACTTCAGAATTGTTGAAGAAGGACCGTGGTTTTGAATACCATTACAACTTGCAAACTTTGGAAGAGACCAGTATGTCCACCGTTAAAGCAAAGACCGTTGGTTTGAATTTCATTGAAACCTCGGATTTACTGTTTGTCTTTTGCAACTGTTGGTAGTTCCCGGTAAGGTCATCGTTAAGAGCAGAGATCATGGGTTTCATTGCCATTAAGGACTCGATATGTCAACAATTATAGCGAAGGAAATCAACTCTTCTGTTATGCTTATACAGTCACTTACCTCTTGTAGGCCAGACTCGGGCAAATCTACATACGATGTCACAGGAAGCGTCTTCTGTGGCTGTAATGACACCTGGAACTTTCTGACCTGAATAAACAGTCTTCTCAAGAACAAGGAAGTTAGAATGCAAACCATAGTTTACCTATGTTTTGGTGAGGGTCTCTTGTATCAGTAGCTTCACCGATATAGCAAACGGTTTGAATGCAACTACAGTCTCATCTTTTCCTCGTTTGCTTTGTTTGTTTGCAAACTACATTGTGTGAAGAGTAACTTTAGAATTGTTGAGCAAAGAACATGGTTTTGAATATCATTACAAATTGCAACTTTTGGTAGATACCAGTATGTCCACCGTTAAAGCAAAGATTATGGGTTTGAATTTCATTGAAACCTCGGATTTAATGTTCGTCCTTTGCAACTGTTGGTTGTTCCCGGAAGGGTCATCGTTAAAAGCAGAGAGCATGGGTTTGATTGCCATTAAAGACTCGATATGTCCGCAATTATAGCGAAGAAAGTCGGTTTTTCTTTTATGCTTATAGAGTCACTTACCTCTTGTAGGCCAGTTTCGGACAAATCTTCGTACGATGTCACAGCAAGCGTCGTCTTTGGCTGATATGACACCTGGAACTTTCTGACCTGAATAAACAGTCTTCTCAAGAACAAGGAACTTTGAATGCAAACAAGAGTTTACCTATGTTTTTGTGAGGGTCTCTTGTCTCAGTACCATCACTGATATAGCAAACGGTTTGAATGCAAGTAAAGTCTGATTTTTTCTTCTTTTCCTTTATTTGTTTGCAAACTACATTGTTTGAACAGTAACTTCAGAATTGTTGAGCAATTCTCTCAAACCGCGTCTCAAACCGCGGTTTTGAATACCATTACAACTTGCAACTTTTGGAAGAGAACAGTACGCCCACGGTTAAAGCAAAGGCCATTGGTTTGAATTTTATTGAAACCTCGGATTTCCTGTTCGATCTTTGCAACTGTTGGTAGCTCGCGGCAGGGTCATCGTTAAGAGCAGAGATCATGGGTTTGATTACCATCAAAGACTCGATATGTCCACAATTATGGCGAAAGAAATCGACTCTTCTGTTATGGTTATACAGTCACTTACCTCTTGTAGGTCAGCATCGGGCAAATCTACGTACGATGTCACAGGAAGCGTCTTCTTTGGCTGATATGTCACCTGGAACTTTCTGACCTGAATAAACAGCCTTCTCAAGAACAAGGAATTTAGAATGCAAACCATAGTTTACCTATGTTTTGGTGATGGTCTCTTGTCTCCGTAGCTTCACCGATATAGCAAACGGTTTGAATGCAACTAAAGTCTCATCTTTTCTTCGTTTGCTTTGTTTGTTTGCAAACAACATTGTGTGAAGAGTAACTTCAGAATTGTTGAGCAAGGAACATTGTTTTGAATATCATTACAAATTGCAACTTTTGGTAGTGACCAGTATGTCCACCGTTAAAGCAAAGATTATGGGTTTGAATTTCATTGAAACCTCGGATTTCCTGTTCGTCCTTTGCAACTGTTGGTAGTTCCCGGTAGGGTCATCGTTAAGAGCAGAGAGCATGGGTTTGATTGCCATTAAAGACTCGATATGTCCGCAATTATAGCGAAGAAAGTCGGTTTTTCTTTTATGCTTATAGAGTCACTTACCTCTTGTAGGCCAGTTTCGGACAAATCTTCGTACGATGTCACAGCAAGCGTCGTCTTTGGCTGATATGACACCTGGAACTTTCTGACCTGAATAAACAGTCTTCTCAAGAACAAGGAACTTAGAATGCAAACAAGAGTTTACCTATGTTTTTGCGAGGGTCTCTTGTCTCAGTAGCATCACTGATATAGCAAACGGTTTGAATGCAAGTAAAGTCTGATTTTTTCTTCGTTTCCTTTATTTGTTTGCAAACTACATTGTTTGAACAGTAACTTCAGAATTGTTGAGCAAGGACCGTGGTTTTGAATACCATTGCAACATGCAAATTTTGGAAGAGACCAGTATGTCCACCGTTAAAGCAAAGACCGTTGGTTTGAATTTCATTGGAACCTCGGATTTACTGTTCGTCCTTTGCAACTGTTGGTAGTTCCCGGTAAGGTCATCGTTAAGAGCAGAGATCATGGGTTTCATTGCCATTAAGGACTCGATATGCCAACAATTATACCGAAGGAAATCGACTCTTCTGTTATGCTTATACAGTCACTTACCTCTTGTAGGCCAGACTCGGGCAAATCTACATACGATGTCACAGGGAGCGTCTTCTTTGGCTGTAATGTCACCTGGAACTTTCTGACCTGAATAAACAGTCTTCTCAAGAACAAGGAAGTTAGAATGCAAACCAGAGTTTACCTATGTTTTGGTGAGGGTCTCTTGTCTCAGTAGCTTCACTAATATAGCAAACGGTTTGAATGCAAGAAAAGTGT
Organism: Dendrophyllia cribrosa; assembly: GCA_024195265.1. Lineage (NCBI taxonomy): Eukaryota > Metazoa > Cnidaria > Anthozoa > Scleractinia > Dendrophylliidae > Dendrophyllia > Dendrophyllia cribrosa. Next base: position 27,615,884 of record JAJLRJ010000009.1, on the reverse strand, counting down.
GATCTTTTGCTCGTTTGCTTTGTTTGTTTGCAAACTACATTGTTTGAACAGTAACTTCAGAATTGTTGAAGAAGGACCGTGGTTTTGAATACCATTACAACCTGCAAATTTTGAAAGAGACCAGTATGTCCACCGTTAAAGCAAAGATCGTTGGTTTGAATTTCATTGAAACCTCGGATTTACTGTTCGTCCTTTGCAACTGTTGGTAGTTCCCGGTAAGGTCATCGTTAAGATCAGAGATCATGGGTTTCATTGCCATTAAGGACTCGATATGTCAACAATGATGGCGAAAGAAATCGACTCTTCTGTTATGGTTATACAGTCACTTACCTCTTGTAGGCCAGCATCGGGCAAATCTACGTACGATGTCACAGGAAGCGTCTTCTTTGGATGTTATGTCACCTGGAACTTTCTGACCTGAATAAACAGTCTTCTCAAGAACAAGGAAGTTAGAATGCAAACCATAGTTTACCTATGCTTTAGTGAGGGTCTCTTGTCTCAGTAGCTTCACCGATATAGCAAACGGTTTGAATGCAAGTAAAGTCTCATCTTTTCATCATTTCCCTTGTTTGTTTGCAAACTACATTGTTTGAAGAGTAAGTTCAGAATTGTTGAGCAAGGAACATTGTTTTGAATATCATTACAAATTGCAACTTTTGGTAGATACCAGTATGTCCACCGTTAAAGCAAAGACCATGGGTTTGAATTTCATTAAAACCTCGGATTTACTGTTCTTCCTTTGCAACTGTTGGTAGTTCCGGTAGGGTCATCGTTAAGAGTAGAGATCACAGGTTTGATTGGCATATAAAGACTTCATATGTCCGCAATTATAGCGAAGGAAATCGATTTTTCTTTTATGCTTATAGATTCACTTACCTCTTGTAGGCCAGCTTCGGACAAATCTACGTACGATGTCAGAGGAAGCGTTTTCTTTGCCTGTTATGACGCCTGGAACTTCCTGACCTGAATAAACAGTCTTCTCAAGAACAAGGAAGTTAGAATGCAAAGCAGAGTTTACCTATGTTTTGGTGAGGGTCTCTTGTCTCAGTAGCTTCACCGAGATAGCAAACGGTTTGAATGCAAGTAAAGTCTGATCTTTTCGTTTGCTTTGTTTGTTTGCAAACTACATTATTTGAACAGTAACTTCAGAATTGTTGAGCAAGGACCGTGGTTTTGAATACCATTACAACTTGCAACTTTTGGAAGAGAACAGTATGCCCACGGTTAAAGCAAAGGCCATTGGTTTGAATTTCAGTGAAACCTCGGATTTACTGTTCGTCCTTCGCAACTCTTGGTAGTTCCGGTAGGGTCATCGTTAAGAGTAGAGATCATGGGTTTGATTGACATATAAAGACTCCATATGTCCGCAATTATGGCGAAAGAAATCGACTCTTCTGTTATGCTTATACAGTCACTTACCTCTTGTAGGACAGCCTCGGACAAATCTACATACGTTGCCACAGGAAGCATCTTCTTTGGCTGTTATGACACCTGGAACTTCTTGACCTGAATAAACAGTCTTCTTAAGAACAGGAAGTTAGAATGCAAAAAAGAGTTTACCTATAATTTAGTGAGGGTCTCTTGTCTCAGTAGCTTCACCGATATAGCAAACGGTTTGAATGCAACTAAAGTCTCATCTTTTCCTCGTTTGCTTTGTTTGTTTGCAAACTACATTGTTTGAAGAGTAACGTCAGAATTGTTGAGCAAGGACAGGTTCTTTTGAATACCATTAGAACTTGCAACTTTTGGTAGAGAACAGTAGGCCCGCCGTTAAAGCAAAGGCCATTGGTTTGAATTTCACCGAAACCTCGGATTTACTGTTCGTCCTTTGCAGCTGTTGGTACTTCCCGGTAGGATCATTGTTAAGAGCAGAGATCATGGGTTTCATTGCCATTAAAGACTCGATATCTCTACAATTATGGCGAAGGAAATCGACTCTTCTGTTATGCTTATACAGTCACTTACCTCTTGTAGGCCAGCTTCGGGCAAATCTACATACGATGTCACAGGAACCGTCTTCTTTGGCTGTTATGACACATGGAACTTCCTGACCTGAATAAACAGTCTTCTCAAGAACAAGGAACTTAGAATGTAAGCCAGCGTTTACCTATCGTTTAGTGAGGGTCTCTTGTCTCAGTAGCTTCCCTGATATAGCAAACGGTTTGAATGCAACTAAAGTCTCATTTTTTCCTCGTTTGTTTTGTTTGTTTGCAAACTACATTGTTTGAACAGTAACTTCAGAATTGTTGAACAAGGACCGTGGTTTTGAATAAAATTACAACTTGCACCTTTTGAAAGAGAACATTAGGCCCACGGTTAAAGCAAAGGCCATTGGTTTGAATTTAATTGAAACCTCGGATTTCCTGTTCGATCTTTGCAACTGTTGGTAGTTCCCGGCAGGGTCATCGTTAAGAGCAGAGATCATAGGTTTGATTACCATCAAAGACTCGATATGTCCACAATTATGGCGAAAGAAATCGACTCTTCTGTTATGGTTATACAGTCACTTACCTCTTGTAGGCCACCATCAGGCAAATCTACGTACGATGTCACAGGAAGCGTCTTCTTTGGCTGTTATGTCACCTGGAACTTTCTGACCTGAATAAACAGTCTTCTCAAGAACAAGGAAGTTAGAATGCAAACCAGAGTTTACCTATGTGTTGGTGAGGGTCTCTTGTCTCAGTAGCTTCACCGATATTGCAAACGGTTTGAATGCAACTAAAGTCTCATCTTTTCCTCGTTTGTTTTGTTCGTTTGCAAACTACATTGTTTGATGAGTAAATTCAGAATTGTTGAGCGAGGACCATGGTTTTGAAATCTATTACAACTTGCAACTTTTGAAAGAGAACGTTAGGCCCACGGTTAAAGCAAAGGCCATTGGTTTGAATTTAATTGAAACCTCGGATTTACTGTTCGTCCTTTGGAACTGTAGGTAGTTCCCTATAGGGTCATCGTTAAGAGCAGAGATCATGGGTTTTATTGGCATTAAAGACCCGATATGTCCACAAATATAGCCAAGGAAATCGATTTTCTCTTATGCTTATACAGTCACTTACCTCTTGTAGACCAGCCTCGGGCAAATCTACATACGATGTCACAGGAAGCGTCTTCTTTGGCTCTTATGACACCTGGAACTTTTTGACCTGAATAAACAGTTTTCTCAAGAACAAGGCAGTTAGAATGTAAACTATAGTTTACCTATGTTTTGGTAGGGTCTCTTGTCTCAGTAGCTTCACCGATATAGCAAACGGTTTGAATGCAACTAAAGCCTCATCTTTTCCTCGTTCGCTTTGTTTGTTTGCAAACTACATTGTTTGAGGAGTAACGTCAGAATTGTTGAGCAAGGACAGGTTGTTTTGAATACCATTAGAACTTGCAACTTTTGGTAGAGAACAGTAGGCCCGCCGTTAAAGCAAAGGCCATTGGTTTGAATTTCACTGAAACCTCGGATTTACTGTTCGTCCTTTGCAACTGTTGGTACTTCCCGGTAGGATCATCGTTAAGAGCAGAGATCATGGGTTTCATTGCCATTAAAGACTCGATATCTCTACAATTATGGCGAAGGAAATCGACTCTTCTGTTATGCTTATACAGTCACTCACCTCTTGTAGGCCAGCTTCGGGCAAATCTACATACGATGTCACAGGAACCGTCTTCTTTGGCTGTTATGACACCTGGAACTTCCTGACCTGAATAAACAGTCTTCTCAAGAACAAGGAAGTTAGAATGTAAGCCAGCGTTTACCTATCGTTTAGTGAGGGTCTCTTCTCTCAGTAGCTTCCCTGATATAGCAAACGGTTTGAATGCAAGTAAAGTCTCATCTTTTCCTCGTTTGTTTTGTTTGTTTGCAAACTACATTGTTTGAAGAGTAACTTCAGAATTGTTGAGTAAGGACAGTGGTTTTGAATACCATTACAACTTGCAACTTTTAGAGGAGAACGGTAGGCCCACGGTTAAAGCAAAGGCCATTGGTTTGAATTTCATTGTAAACTCGGATTTACTGTTCGTCCTTTGCAACTGTTGGTAGTTCCAGGCAGGGTCATCGTTAAGAGCAGAGATCATGGGTTTGATTCCCATTAAAGACTCGATATGTCGAGAATTATGGCGAAGGAAATCGACTCGTCTGTTATGCTTATACAGTCACGTACCTCTTGTTGGCCAGCTTTGGACAAATCTACGTACGATGTTACAGGAAGCGTCGCCTTTGGCTGACATGACACCTGGAACTTTCTGACCTGAATAAACAGTCTTCTCAAGAACAAGGAACTTAGAATGCAAACAAGAGTTTACCTATGTTTATGTGAGGGTCTCTTGTCTCAGTAGCTTCACTAATATAGCAAACGAATTGAATGAAAGAAAAGTCTGATCTTTTGCTCGTTTGCTTTGTTTGTTTGCAAACTACATTGTTTGAACAGTAACTTCAGAATTGTTGAACAAGGACCGTGGTTTTGAATAAAATTACAACTTGCAAATTTTGGAAGAGACCAGTATGTCCACCGTTAAAGCAAAGACCGTTGGTTTGAATTTCATTGAAACCTCGGATTTACTGTTCGTCCTTTGCAACTGTTGGTAGTTCCCTGTAAGGTCATCGTTAAGAGCAGAGATCATGGGTTTCATTGCCATTAAGGACTCGATATGTCAACAATTATAGCGAAGGAAATCGACTCTTCTGTTATGCTTATACATTCACTTACCTCTTGTAGGCCAGACTCGGGCAAATCTACATACGATGTCACAGGAAGCGTCTTCTTTGGCTGTAATGACACCTGGAACTTTCTGACCTCAATAAACAGTCTTCTCAAGAACAAGGAAGTTAGAATGCAAACCATAGTTTACCTATGTTTTGGTGAGGGTCTCTTGTCTCAGTAGCTTCACCGATATAGCAAACGGTTTGAATGCAACTAAAGTCTCATCTTTTCCTCGTTTGTTTTGTTCGTTTGCAAACTACATTGTTTGATGAGTAAATTCAGAATTGTTGAGCGAGGACCATGGTTTTGAAATCTATTACAACTTGCAACTTTTGAAAGAGAACGTTAGGCCCACGGTTAAAGCAAAGGCCATTGGTTTGAATTTAATTGAAACCTCGGATTTACTGTTCGTCCTTTGGAACTGTAGGTAGTTCCCTATAGGGTCATCGTTAAGAGCAGAGATCATGGGTTTTATTGGCATTAAAGACCCGATATGTCCACAAATATAGCCAAGGAAATCGATTTTCTCTTATGCTTATACAGTCACTTACCTCTTGTAGACCAGCCTCGGGCAAATCTACATACGATGTCACAGGAAGCGTCTTCTTTGGCTCTTATGACACCTGGAACTTTCTGACCTGAATAAACAGTTTTCTCAAGAACAAGGCAGTTAGAATGTAAACTATAGTTTACCTATGTTTTGGTAGGGTCTCTTGTCTCAGTAGCTTCACCGATATAGCAAACGGTTTGAATGCAACTAAAGCCTCATCTTTTCCTCGTTCGCTTTGTTTGTTTGCAAACTACAATGTTTGACGAGCAACTTCAGAATTGTTGAGCAGGTTCCATGGTTTTGAATACCGTTACGAATTGCAACTTTTGATAGAGACCAGTAGGTGCACCGTTAAAGCAAAAATCATGGGTTTCATTCCAATTAAAAACTGGTTGTGTCCACAATTATAGCGAAGGAAATCGATTTTTCTTTTATGCTTATACAGTCACTTACCTCTTCTAGGACAGCCTCAGGCAAATCTTCATACGATGTCACAGGAAGCGTCTTCATCGGCTGTTACGACACCTGGAACTTTCTGACCTGTATAAACAGTCTTCTCAAGAACAAGGAAGTTATAATGCAAGCCACAGTTTACCTATGTGTTGATCAAAGTCTGTTTTCTCAGTAGCTTCACCGATATAGCAAACGGTTTGAATGCAACTAAAGTCTCACATTTTCCTCCTGTACTTTGTTTGTTTGCAAACTACAATGTTTGAACAGCAACTTCAGAATTGTTGAGCAGTTTCCATGGTTTTGAATACCATTACAAATTGCAACTTTTGATAGAGACCACTAGGTGCACCGTTAAAGCAAAGATCATGAGTTTCATTCCAATTAAAGACTGGATGTGTCCACAATTATAGGGAAGAAAATCGATTTTTCTTTTATGCTTATACAGTCACTTACCTCTTGCAGGACAGCCTCAGGCAAATCTTCATACGATGTCACAGGAAGCGTCTTCATTAGCTGTTACGACACCTGGAACTTTCTGACCTGTATAAACAGTCTTCTCAAGAACAAGGAAGTTATAATGCAAGCCACAGTTTACCTATGTGTTGATCAAAGTCTCTTTTCTCAGTAGCTTCACCGATATAGCAAACGGTTTGAATGCAACTAAAGTCTCACATTTTCCTCCTGTGCTTTGTTTGTTTGCAAACTACAATGTTTGAACAGCAACTTCAGAATTGTTGAGCAGTTTCCATGGTTTTGAATACCGTTACAAATTGCAACTTTTGATAGAGACCAGTAGGTGCACCGTTAAAGCAAAGATCATGGGTTTCATTCCAATTAAAAACTGGTTGTGTCCACAATTATAGCGAAGGAAATCGATTTTTCTTTTATGCTTATACAGTCACTTACCTCTTGCAGGACAGCCTCAAGCAAATCTCCATACGATGTCACAGGAAGCGTCTTCTTTGGCTGTTGCGACACCTGGAACTTCCTGACCTGTGTAAACAGTCTTCTCAAGAACAAGGACGTTATAATGCAAGTCAGAATTTACTTATGTTGTTATGAGCGTCTGTTTTCTCAATATCTTCACCGATATAGCAAACGATTTGAATGCAACTATAGTCTCACATTTTCCTCCTGTATTTTGTTTGTTTGCAAACTACAATGTTTGAACAGCAACTTCAGAATTGTTGAGCAGTTTCCATGGTTTTGAATACCATTACAAATTGCAACTTTTGATAGAGACCAGTAGGTGCACCGTTAAAGCAAAGATCATGGGTTTCATTCCAATTACAGACTGGATGTGTCCACAATTATAGGGAAGAAAATCGATTTTTCTCTTATGCTTATACAGTCACTTACCTCTTGCAGGACAGCCTCAGGAAAATGTCCATACGATGTCATAGGAAGCGTCTTCTTTGTCTGTTACGACACCTGGAACTTTCTGACCTGTATAAACAGTCTTCTCAAGAACAACGAAGTTATAACGCAAGCCACAGTTTACCTATGTGTTGATCAAAGTCTCTTTTCTCAGCAGCTTAACCGATATAGCAAACGGTTTGAATGCAACTAAGGTCTCACATTTTCCTCCTGTGCTTTGTTTGTTTGCAAACTACAATGTTTGAGGAGCAACTTCAGAATTCTTGAGCAGTTTCCATGGTTTTGAATACCGTTACAAATTGCAACGTTTTATAGAGACCAGTAGGTGCACCGTTAAAGCAAAAATCATGGGTTTCATTCCAATTAAAGACTGGATATGTCCACAATTATAGCGAAGGAAATCGATTTTTCTTTTATGCTTATAGAGTCACTTACCTCTTGCAGGACAGCCTCTGGGAAATTTACATACGATGTCACAGGAAGCGTCTTTAATGGCTGTTACGACACCTGGAACTTCCTGACCTGTATAAACAGTCTTCTCAAGAACAAGGAAGTTAGAATGCAAGCCACAGTTGACCTATGTGTTGATCAGAGTCTCTTTTCTCAGTAGCTTCACCGATATAGCAAACGGTTTAAATGCAACTAAAGTCTCACATTTTTCTCCTGTGCCTTGTTTGTTTGCAAACTGCAATGTTTGAAGAGTAACTTCAGAATTGTTGAGCAGGTTCCATGGTTATGAATACCATTAGAAATTGCAACTTTTGATAGAGACCACTAGGTGCACCGTTAAAGCAAAGATCATGGGTTTCATTCCAATTAAAGCCTGGATGTGTACACAATTATAGGGAAGAAAATCGATTTTTCTTTTATGCTTATACAGTCACTTACCTCTTGCAGGACAGCCTCAGGAAAATCTCCATACGATGTCACAGGTAGCGTCTTCTTTGGTTGTTATGACACCTGGAACTTCCTGACCTGTATGAACAGTCTTTTCAAGAACAAAGAAGTTATAATGCAAGCCACAGTTTACCTGTGTGTTGATCAGAGTCTCTTTTCTCAGTAGCTTCACCGATATAGCAAACGGTTTGAATGCAACTAAAGTCTCACATTTTCCTCCTGTGCTTTGTTTGTTTGCAAACTACAATGTTTGACGAGCAACTTCAGAATTGTTGAGCAGGTTCCATGGTTTAGAATACCGTTACGAATTGCATCTTTTGATAGAGACCAGTAGGTGCACGGTTAAAGCAAAAATCATGGGTTTCATTCCAATTAAAAACTGGATATTTCCACAATTATAGCGAAGGAAATCGATTTTTCTTTTATGCTTATACAGTCACTTACCACTTGCAGGACAGCCTCATGGAAATCTCCATAGGATGTCACAGGAAGCGTCTTTATTGGCTGTTACGACACCTGGAACTTCCTGACCTGTATAAACAGTCTTCTCAAGAACAAGGAAGTTAGAATGCAAGCCACAGTTTACCTATGTGTTGATCAAAGTCTCTTTTCTCAGTAGCTTCACCGATATATCAAACGGTTTGAATGCAACTAAAGTCTTATATTTTCCTCTTGTTCTTTGTTTGTTTGCTAACTACAATGTTTGAACAGCAACTTCAGAGTTGTTGAGCAGTTTCCATGGTTTTGAATACCATTACAAATTGCAACTTTTGATAGAGACCACTAGGTGCACCGTTAAAGCAAAGATCATGGGTTTCATTCCAATTAAAGACTGGATGTGTCGACAATTATAGGGAAGAAAATTGATTTTTCTTTTATGCTTATACAGTCACTTACGTCTTGCGGGACAGCCTCAAGCAAATCTCCATACGATGTTACAGGAAGCGTCTTCTTTGGCTGTTACGACACCTGTGACTTCCTGACCTGTATAAACAGTCTTCTCAAGAACAAGGAAGTTAGAATGGAAGCCACAGTTTACCTATGTGTTGATCAGAGTGTCCTTTCACAGTAGCTTCACCGATATAGCAAACGGTTTAAATGCAACTAAAGTCGCACATTTTCCTCCTGTGCTTTGTTTGTTTGCAAACTACAATGCTTGAAGAGCAACTTCAGAATTGTTGAGCAGGGACCATGGTTTTGAATACCATTTCAAATTGCAACTTTTTATAGAGACCTGTAAGTCCACCGTTAAAGCAAAGATCATTGGTTTCACTCCCATTGAAGACTCGATATGTCCACAATTGTAGCGAAGGAAATCGATTTTTCTTTTATGCTTATACAGTCACTTATCTCTTGTAGGACAGCCTCGGGCAAATTTCCATACGATGTCACAGGAAGCGTCTTCTTTGGCTGTCACGACACCTGGGTCTTCCTGACCTGTATAAACAGTCTTCTCAAGAACAAGAAGTTATAATACAAGCCACAGTACCTATGTGTTGATCAGAGTCTCTTTTCTCAGTAGCTTCACCGATATAGTAAACGGTTTGAATGCAACTAAAGTTTCATATTTTCCTCTTGTACTTTGTTTGTTTGCAAACTACAATGTTTGAGAGCAACTTCAGAATTGTTGAGCAGGGACGATGGTTTTCAATACCATTTCAAATTGCAACTTTTTATAGAGACCTGTAAGTCCACCGTTAAAGCAAAGATCATTGGTTTCATTCCCATTGAAGACTCGATATGTCCACAATTGTAGCGAAGGAATGCGATTTTTCTTTTATGCTTATACAGTCACTCACCTCTTGTAGGACAGCCTCGGGCAAATTTCCATACGATGTCACAGGAAGCGTCTTCTTTGGCTGTTATGACACCTGGAACTTCCTGACCTGTGTAAACAGTCTTCTCAAGAACAAGGAAGTTATAATGCAAGTAAGAATTAACTTATGTTGTGATGAGCGTCTGTTTTCTCAGTAGCTTCACCGATATAACAAACGATTTGAATGCAACTATAGTCTCACATTTTCCTCCTGTATTTTGTTTGTTTGCAAAGTACATTGTTTAAAGAGTAACTTGAGAATTGTTGAGCTAGGACCGTGCATTTGAATGCCATTAAAACTTTCAAACTTTAGTATAGCCCAGTAGGTCTACCGTTAAAGTAAACACCATGGGTTTGAACTTCAATGCAGCCTCAGATTTACTGTTCGTCCTTTACAACTTTTGGTTCATCCCGGTACGGTCACCGTTAACAGCAATCATCGTGGGTTTGATTCCCATTAAAGACTCCATATGTACACAATTATAGCGAAGGAAATCGATTTTTCTTTTATGCTTATACAGTCACTTACCTCTTGCAGGACAGCCTCAGGAAAATCTCCATACGATGTCACAGGAAGCGTCTTCTTTGGCTGTTACGACACCTGGGACTTCCTGACCTGTATAAACAGTCTTCTCAAGAACAAGGAAGTTAGAATGCAAGCCACAGTTTGCCTATGCGTTGATCAGAGTCTCTTTTCTCAGTAGCTTAACCGATATAGCAAACGGTTTGAATGCAACTAAAGTCTCACATTTTCCTCCTGTGCTTTGTTTATTTGCAAACTACAATGTTTGAAGAGCAACTTCAGAATTGTTGAGCAGGTTCCATGGTTTTAAATGTCGTTACAAATTGCAACTTTTGATAGAGACCAGTAGGTGCACCGTTAAAGCAAAGATCATGGGTTTCATTCCAATTAAAGACTGGATATGTCCACAATTATAGGGAAGGAAATCGATTTTTCTTTTATGCTAATACAGTCACTTACCTCTTGCAGGACAGCCTCAATCAAATCTCCATACGATGTCACAGGAAGCGTCTTCTTTGATTGTTACGACAACTGGAACTTCCTGACCTGTATAAACAGTCTTCTCAAGAACAAGGAAGTTAGAATGCAAGCCACAGTTTACCTATGTGTTCATCAAAGTCTCTTTTCTCAGTAGCTTCACCGATATATCAAACGGTTTGAATGCAACTAAAGTCTCATATTTTCCTCCTGTGCTTTGTTTGTTTGCAAACTACAATGTTTGAAGAGCAACTTCAGAATTGTTGAGCAGGGACCATGGTTTTGAATACCATTACAAATTGCACCTTTTTATAGAGACCTGTAAGTCCACCAACAAAGCGAAGATCATGGGTTTCATTCCCATTGAAGACTCGATATGTCCACAATTGTAGCGAAGGAAATCGATTTTTCTTTTATGCTTATACAGTCACTTACCTCTTTTAGGGAAACCTCGGGTAAATTTCCATACGATGTCACAGGAAGCGTCTTCTTTGGCTGTTACGACACCTAGAACTTCCTGACCCGTGTCAAGGAAGTTATAATGCAAGTCAGAATTTACTTATGTTGTGATGAGCGTCTGTTTTCTCAGTAGCTTCACCGATATAGCAAACGATTTGAATGCAACTATAGTCTCGCATTTTCCTCCTGTATTTTGTTTGTTTGCAAAGTACATTGTTTAAAGAGTAACTTGAGAATTGTTGAATAAGGACCGTGCTTTTGAACGCCATTAAAACTTTCAACTTTTAGTAGAGCCCAGTAGGTCGACAGTTAAAGTTAAGACCATGGGTTTGAACTTCAATGCAACCTTAGATTTACTGTTCGTACCTTACAACTTTTGGTTGATCCCGGTACGGTCACCGTTAACAGCAATCATCATGGGTTTGATTCCCATTAAAGACTCCATATGTACACAATTAAAGGGAAGGAAATCGATTTTTCTTTTATGCTTATACAGTCACTTACCTCTTGCAGGACTGCCTCAAGCAAATCTCCATACGATGTCACAGGAAGCGTCTTCATTGGCCGCTACGACACCTGGAACTTCCTGTCCTGTATAAACAGTCTTCTCAAGAACAAGGAAGTTATAATGCAAGCCACAGTTTACCTATGTGTTGATCAAAGTCTCTTTTCTCAGTAGCTTCACCGATATAGCAAGCGGTTTTAATGCAACTAAAGTCTCACATTTTCCTCCTGTGCTTTGTTTATTTGCAAACTACAATGCTTGAAGAGCAATTTTAGAATTGTTGAGCAGGTTCCATGGTTTTGAATACCGTTACGAATTGCAACTTTTGATAGAGACCAGTAGGTGCTCCGTTAAAGCAAAAATCATGGGTTTCACTCCAATTAAAAACTGGATATGTCCACAATTGTAGCGAAGGAAATCGATTTTTCTTTTATGCTGATACAGTCACTTACATCTTGCTGGACAGCCTAAGGGAAATCTCCATACGATGTCACAGGAAGCGTCTTTATTGGCTGTTACGACACCTGGAACTTCCTGACCTGTATAAACAGTCTTCTCAAGAACAAGGAAGTTATAATACAAGCCACAGTTTACCTATGTGTTGATCAAAGTCTCTTTTCTCAGTAGCTTCACCGATATATCAAACGGTTTGAATGCAAGTAAAGTCTCATATTTTCCTCCTGTGCTTTGTTTGTTTGCAAACTACAATGTTTGAAGAGCAACTTCAGAATTGTTGAGCAGTTTCCATGGTTTTAAATACCGTCACAAATTGCAACTTTTGATAGAGATCAGTAGGTGCACCGTTAAAGCAAAGATCATGGGTTTCATTCCAATTAAAAACTGGATATGTCCACAATTATAGGGAAGGTAATCGATTTTTCTTTTATGCTTATACAGTCACTTACTTCTTGCAGGACAGCCTCAAGCAAATCTCCATACGATGTCACAGGAAGCGTCTTCTTTGGCTGTTACGACACCTGGAACCTCCTGACCTGTATAAGCAGTCTTCTCAAGAACAAGGAAGTTAGAATGCAAGCCACAGTTTACGTATGTGTTCATCAGAGTCTCTTTTCTCAGTAGCTTCACCGATATATCAAACCGTTTGAATGCAACTAAAGTCTCACATTTTCCTCCTGTGCTTTGTTTGTTTGTAAACTACAATGTTTGAAGAGCAACTTCAGAATTGTTGAGCAGGGACCATGGTTTTGAATACCATTTCAAATTGCAATTTTTTATAGAGACCAGTAGGTGCACCGTTAAAGCAAAGATCATGGGTTTCATTCCAATTAAAGACTGGATATGTCCACAATTATAGGGAAGGAAATCGATTTTTCTTTTATGCTTATACAGTCACTTACCTCTTGCAGGACAGCCTCAAGCAAATCTCCATACGATGTCATAGGAAGCGTCTTCTTTGGCTGTTACGACACCTGGAACCTCCTGACCTGTATAAACAGTCTTCTCAAGAACAAGGAAGTTAGAATGCAAGCCACAGTTTACGTATGTGTTGATCAGAGTCTCTTTTCTCAGTAGCTTCACCGATATAGCAAACGGTTTAAATGTAACTAAAGTCTCACATTTTCCTCCTGTGCTTTGTTTGTTTGCAAACTACAATGCTTGAAGAGCAACTTCAGAATTGTTGAGCAGGCACCATGGTTTTGAATAACATTACAAATTGCAACTTTTTATAGAGACCTGTAAGTCCACCGTTAAAGCAAAGCTCATGGGTTTCATTCCCATTGAAGACTCGATATGTCCACAATTGTAGCGAAGGAAATCGATTTTTCTTTTATGCTTATACAGTCACTTACCTCTTGCAGGACAGCCTCAGGCAAATCTCCATACGATGTCACAGGAAGCGTCTTCTTTGGCTGTTACGACACCTGGGACTTCCTGACCTGTATAAACAGTCTTCTCAGGAACAAGAAGTTATAATGCAAGCCACAGTTTACCTATGTGTTGATAAGAGTCTCTTTTCTCAGTAGCTTCACCGAAATAGCAAACGGTTTGAAGGCAACTAAAGTCTCATATTTTCCTCGTGTGCTTTGTTTGTTTGGAAACTACAATGTTTGAACAGCAACTTCAGAATTGTTAGGCAGTTGCCATGGTTTTGAATACCATTACAAATTGCAACTTTTGATAGAGACCACTAGGTGCACCGTTAAAGCAAAGATCATGGGTTTCATTCCAATTAAAGACTGGATGTGTTCACAATTATAGGGAAGAAAATCGATTTTTCTCTTATGCTTATACAGTCACTTACCTCTGGCAGGACAGCCTCAGGGAAACCTCCATACGTTGTCACAGGAAGCGTCTTTATTGGCTGTTACGACACCTGGAACTTCCTGACCTGTATAAACAGTCTTCTCAAGAACAAGGAAGTTATAACGCAAGCCACAGTTTACCTATGTGTTGATCAAAGTCTCTTTTCTCAGTAGCTTCACCGATATATCAAACCGTTTGAATGCAACTAAAGTCTCACATTTTCCTCCTGTGCTTTGTTTGTTTGGAAACTACAATGTTTGAAGAGCAACTTCAGAATTGTTGAGCAGGGACCATGGTTTTGAATACCTTTTCAAATTGCAATTTTTTATAGAGACCTGTAAGTCCACCGTTAAAGCAAAGATCATTGGTTTCATTCCCATTGAAGACTGGATATGTCCACAATTGTAGCGAAGGAAATCGATTTTTCTTTTATGCTGATACAGTCACTTACCTCTTGTAGGACAGCCTCGGGCAAATTTCCATACGATGTCACAGAAAGCGTCTTCTTTGGCTGTCACGACACCTGGGACTTCCTGACCTGTATAAACAGTCTTCTCAAGAACAAGAAGTTATAATGCAAGCCACAGTTTACCTATGTGTTGATCAGAGTCTCTTTTCTCAGTAGCTTCACCGATATAGCAAACGGTTTGAATGCAACTAAAGTCTCATATTTTCCTCGTGTGCTTTGTTTGTTTGGAAACTACAATGTTTGAACAGCAACTTCAGAATTGTTAAGCAGTTTCCATGGTTTTGAATACCATTACAAATTGCAACTTTTGATAGAGACCAGTAGGTGCACCGTTAAAGCAAAGATCATGGGTTTCATTCCAATTAAAGACTGGATGTGTCCACAATTATAGGGAAGAAAATCGATTTTTCTCTTATGCTTATACAGTCACTTACCTCTTGCAGGACAGCCTCAGGAAAATGTCCATACGATGTCATAGGAAGCGTCTTCTTTGGCTGTTACGACACCTGGAACTTTCTGACCTGTATAAACAGTCTTCTCAAGAACAAGGAAGTTATAACGCAAGCCACAGTTTACCTATGTGTTGATCAAAGTCTCTTTTCTCAGCAGCTTAACCGATATAGCAAACGGTTTGAATGCAACTAAGGTCTCACATTTTCCACCTGTGCTTTGTTTGTTTGCAAACTACAATGTTTGAAGAGCAACTTCAGAATTATTGAGCAGTTTCCATGGTTTTGAATACCGTTACAAATTGCAACTTTTTATAGAGACCAGTAGGTGCACCGTTAAAGCAAAGATCATGGGTTTCATTCCAATTAAAGACTGGATATGTCCACAATTATAGCGAAGGAAATCGATTTTTCTTTTATGCTTATAGAGTCACTTACCTCTTGCAGGACAGCCTCAGGGAAATTTACATACGATGTCACAGGAAGCGTCTTTATTGGCTGTTGCGACACCTGGAACTTCCTGACCTGTATAAACAGTCTTCTCAAGAACAAGGAAGTTATAACGCAAGCCACAGTTTACCTATGTGTTGATCAAAGTCTCTTTTCTCAGTAGCTTCACCGATATTTCAAACCGTTTGAATGCAACTAAAGTCTCACATTTTCCTCCTGTGCTTTGTTTGTTTGCAAACTACAATGTTTGAAGAGTAACTTCAGAATTGTTGAGCAGGTTCCATGGTTATGAATACCATTACAAATTGCAACTTTTGATAGAGACCAGTAGGTGCACCGTCAAAGCAAAGATCATGGATTTCATTCCCATTAAAGTCTGGATATGTCCACAATTATAGCGAAGGAAATCGATTTTTTTTATGCTTATACAGTCACTTACCTCTTGCAGGACAGCCTTGGGCAAATCTCCATACGATGTCACAGCAAGCGTCTTCTTTGGTTGTTATGACACCTGGAACTTCCTGACCTGTATGAACAGTCTTCTCAAGAACAAGGAAGTTATAATGCAAGCCACAGGTTACCTATGTGTTGATCAGAGTCTCTTTTCACAGTAGCTTCACCGATATAGCAAACGGTTTGAATGCAACTAAAGTCTCACATTTTCCTCCTGTGCTTTGTTTGTTTGCAAACTAAAGTGTTTGAAGAGCAACTTCAGAATTGTTGAGCACGTTCCATGGTTTTGAATACCGTTACAAATTGCAACTTTTGATAGAGACCAGTAGGTGCACCGTTAAAGCAAAGATCATGGGTTTCATTCCAATTAAAGACTGGATGTGTTCACAATTATAGGGAAGAAAATTGATTTTTCTCTTATGCTTATACAGTCACTTACCTCTTGCAGGACAGCCTCAGGGAAACCTCCATACGTTGTCACAGGAAGCGTCTTTATTGGCTGTTACGACAACTGGAACTTTCTGATCTGTATAAACAGTCTTCTCAAGAACAAGGAAGTTATAACGCAAGCCACAGTTTACCTATGTGTTGATCAAAGTCTCTTTTCTCAGTAGCTTCACCGATATTTCAAACCGTTTGAATGCAACTAAAGTCTCACATTTTCCTCCTGTGCTTTGTTTGTTTGCAAACTACAATGTTTGAAGAGCAACTTCAGAATTGTTGAGCAGGGACCATGGTTTTGAATACCATTTCAAATTGCAATTTTTTATAGAGACCTGTAAGTCCACCGTTAAAGCAAAGATCATTAGTTTCATTCCCATTGAAGACTGGATATGTCCACAATTGTAGCGAAGGAAATCGATTTTTCTTTTATGCTGATACAGTCACTTACCTCTTGTCGGACAGCCTCGGGCAAATTTCCATACGATGTCACAGAAAGCGTCTTCTTTGGCTGTCACGACACCTGGGACTTCCTGACCTGTATAAACAGTCTTCTCAAGAACAAGAAGTTATAATGCAAGCCACAGTTTACCTATGTGTTGATCAGAGTCTCTTTTCTCAGTAGCTTCACCGATATAGCAAACGGTTTGAAGGCAACTAAAGTCTCATATTTTCCTCGTGTGCTTTGTTTGTTTGGAAACTACAATGTTTGAAGAGCAACTTCAGAATTGTTGACCAGTTTCCATGGTTTTGAATACCGTTACAAATTGCAACTTTTGATAGAGACCAGTAGGTGTACCGTTAAAGCAAAGATCATGGGTTTCATTCCAATTAAAGACTGGATATGTCCACAATTATAGGGAAGGAAATCGATTTTTCTTTTATGCTTATACAGTCACTTACCTCTTGCAGGACAGCCTCAAGCAAATCTCCATACGATGTCACAGGAAGCGTCTTCTTTGGCTTTTACGACACCTGGAACCTCCTGACCTGTATAAACAGTCTTCTCAAGAACAAGGAAGTTAGAATGCAAGCCACAGTTTACGTATGTGTTGATCAGAGTCTCTTTTCTCAGTAGCTTCACCGATATAGCAAACGGTTTAAATGTAACTAAAGTCTCACATTTTCCTCCTGTGCTTTGTTTGTTTGCAAACTACAATGCTTGAAGAGCAACTTCAGAATTGTTGAGCAGGCACCATGGCTTTGAATAACATTACAAATTGCAACTTTTTATAGAGACCTGTAAGTCCACCGTTAAAGCAAAGCTCATGGGTTTCATTCCCATTGAAGACTCGATATGTCCACAATTGTAGCGAAGGAAATCGATTTTTCTTTTATACTTATACAGTCACTTACCTCTTGCAGGACAGCCTCAGGCAAATCTCCATACGATGTCACAGGAAGCGTCTTCTTTGGCTGTTACGACACCTGGGACTTCCTGACCTGTATAAACAGTCTTCTCAGGAACAAGAAGTTATAATGCAAGCCACAGTTTACCTATGTGTTGATAAGAGTCTCTTTTCTCAGTAGCTTCACCGAAATAGCAAACGGTTTGAAGGCAACTAAAGTCTCATATTTTCCTCGTGTGCTTTGTTTGTTTGGAAACTACAATGTTTGAACAGCAACTTCAGAATTGTTGAGCAGTTGCCATGGTTTTGAATACCATTACAAATTGCAACTTTTGATAGAGACCACTAGGTACACCGTTAAAGCAAAGATCATGGGTTTCATTCCAATTAAAGACTGGATGTGTTCACAATTATAGGGAAGAAAATCGATTTTTCTCTTATGCTTATACAGTCACTTACCTCTTGCAGGACAGCCTCAGGGAAACCTCCATATGTTGTCACAGGAAGCGTCTTTATTGGCTGTTACGACACCTGGAACTTTCTGACCTGTATAAACATTCTTCTCAAGAACAAGGAAGTTATAACGCAAGCCACAGTTTACCTATGTGTTGATCAAAGTCTCTTTTCTCAGTAGCTTCACCGATATATCAAACCGTTTGAATGCAACTAAAGTCTCACATTTTCCTCCTGTGCTTTGTTTGTTTGCAAACTACAATGTTTGATGAGCAACTTCAGAATTGTTGAGCAGGGACCATGGTTTTGAATACCATTTCAAATTGCAATTTTTTATAGAGACCTGTAAGTCCACCGTTAAAGCAAAGATCATTGGTTTCATTCCCATTGAAGACTGGATATGTCCACAATTGTAGCGAAGGAAATCGATTTTTCTTTTATGCTCATACAGTCACTTACCTCTTGTAGGACAGCATCGGGCAAATTTCCATACGATGTCACAGAAAGCGTCTTCTTTGGCTGTCACGACACCTGGGACTTCCTGACCTGTATAAACAGTCTTCTCAAGAACAAGAAGTTATAATGCAAGCCACAGTTTACTTATGTGTTGATCAGAGTCTCTTTTCTCAGTAGCTTCACCGATATAGCAAACGGTTTGAATGCAACTAAAGTCTCATATTTTCCTCCTGTGCTTTGTTTGTTTGGAAACTACAATGTTTGAACAGCAACTTCAGAATTGTTGAGCAGTTTCCATGGTTTTGAATACCATTACAAATTGCAACTTTTGATAGAGACCAGTAGGTGCACCGTTAAAGCAAAGATCATGGGTTTCATTCCAATTAAAGACTGGATATGTCCACAATTATAGGGAAGGAAATCGATTTTTCTTTTATGCTTATACAGTCACTTACCTCTTGCAGGATAGCCTCAGGAAAATGTCCATACGATGTCATAGGAAGCGTCTTCTTTGGCTGTTACGACACCTGGAACTTTCTGACCTGTATAAACAGTCTTCTCAAGAACAAGGAAGTTATAACGCAAGCCACAGTTTACCTATGTGTTGATCAAAGTCTCTTTTCTCAGCAGCTTAACCGATATAGCAAACGGTTTGAATGCAACTAAGGTCTCACATTTTCCTCCTGTGCTTTGTTTGTTTGCAAACTACAATGTTTGAAGAGCAACTTCAGAATTGTTGAGCAGTTTCCATGGTTTTGAATACCGTTACAAATTGCAACTTTTTATAGAGACCAGTAGGTGCACCGTTAAAGCAAAGATCATGGGTTTCATTCCAATTAAAGACTGGATATGTCCACAATTATAGCGAAGGAAATCGATTTTTCTTTTATGCTTATAGAGTCACTTACCTCTTGCAGGACAGCCTCAGGGAAATTTACATACGATGTCACAGAAAGCGTCTTTATTGGCTGTTACGACACCTGGAACTTCCTGACCTGTATAAACAGTCTTCTTAAGAACAAGGAAGTTAGAATGCAAGCCACAGTTTACCTATGTGTTGATCAGACTCTCTTTTCTCAGTAGCTTCACCGATATAGCAAACGGTTTAAATGCAACTAAAGTCTCACATTTTCCTCCTGTGCTTTGTTTGTTTGCAAACTACAATGTTTGAAGAGTAACTTCCACTGCACGAAATATTGGATTTGCTATACCTTTGACTTTCATCAAAGGTGTGGTCAAATGTGGCATCGACTTTGACATCACCTTTGACGCGCGTCAAAGGTGATGTGAAATGTATAACGGCTTTGCATATACCTTTGAGATGGGACAAAGGCGAAGTCAAATACGACGACGTGTTTGACTTCACCTTTGACGTGCGCCAAAGGTGAAGTCAAAGATATGACAGCTTTGATATTCTTTTGATACCTGTCAAAGGCGAGGTTAAATGTGGAAACAACTTTGACTTCGACTTTGACGCGCGTCACAGGTGATGCCAAATATATAACGGCTTTGCATATACCTTTGAGACGGGACAAAGGCGAGGTCAAAAACGACGACGTGTTTGACTTCACCTTTGACGCGCGTTAAAGGTGAAGTCAAAGATATGACAGCTTTGATATTCTTTTGGCCCCCTGTCAAAGGCGAGGTCAAATATGTAAACAACTTTGACTTCGCCTTTGACACGCGTCAAAGGTACAGTCAAAGATATGACGGCTTTGGTATTCGTTTCTTTTGACATTTGTCAAAGGTGAGGTCAAACATACTAAGAACTTTGACTTCACCTGTGACGAGCTTCAAAGATGAAGTGAAAGATACGACGGCTTTGCTTTTGTTTTGAACATCTTGTCACGTTTACTTACGATTAACTGACCAAAATGGCCGTCCCGAGCGGCCGGACGATAGACTGGAGCCGAGGCAGCCAGTTTCCCGCGCTTTCCGCCGGTTGCCATTTCTCTTTGACCAATCACAACCAAGATACATCTGACGCGTACAGAGTGAGTCGAGGAGAAAAAAATATTCTGATTTTCCTGCGTTCAGTTCGTTCAGAAGATCATTTGGATAATAATCTTTCCACCTTTCTTTGACTCAAACTTCACTTAAGATGAAAAGGTAAGTCTCTTTGACATTTAAAAAATTAAATTAAGCCTTAAACAAGATGTAAGAGTTCTCAAGCGTTCCAACACGGATATTTGCTTTCTCAGACTTCTATTAAACTTGCCGTAAACAAACAGAATGAACTTTATTTATTTCCAGCTAATCCTTTTTGTATATAAAATGTTAGCTTTTGATGCTTGTTTATGAAATACAAGGTCACCAAACGAGGCTATTTAGTGAACTGTTTATATTAATGACAAACCCTGGATATCCGTTTTATTCATCATTAATTTTATTTGTCATTTGCAACTGAAAATGGCGGGATACCAGTTTGTAGAAAACCGAATTGTTTGTTCATAATACTTAAGCTTAAAATAACACTTCAACATCGCATATTTCATTTGTGATACACAATCTTGCTACAGGGAATGTTGAAGTTTTTGCTGCATAGAACATTGAGCTCCATGTTTAAAAACTAATTCATATGTTTTGGGTGCATCACATTTAACTTGATAGAGTCTAAATAATGGTCGCAGGCACCATGCTTACAATTTACAATTTACAACCTACAATTTTTTTCTTTACAAGTGGTGAGTTCTTCTGTTCTACTTTTAGTTTTACATTTGGGTGAAATTAATATTAATTTCTAACAAAGATACATTTTACTGTTCCAACAGTATAAACGAATAACATTTTCAGATCAGATGCCCAATAAAGACAGTCAGTTTATTAAAAAGTCATGTAATTATATTATTTGATTTTCCAGCAACCTCCCATTAAATTGGACACTGTGCTTTGTTTCAAATCTTGGTTTTTCTTTTTGCAAGCACAATGTTATAATTACCTTAGTATGTTTATTTGAAAGTAATTAATTTTATGTGTAAACAGGCATGAAAATTTGAAGAGCAAAGATGTCTTGCTGGGCTGTTGCCAAGTCAGCTTGCCGTTGGCAGCTACACGTGTCTGGTTATTCAATCAAAGAATGCGATGATCAGAAGACCAAAGAAGTAAATATTTCTCTATAACTTTCAAGAGTGTAAAGAGCCACTGAACAGATCATGCTTAAACGCAAGACACTTTTCAGGTTCCATTAGAACGAGTGAACATATTAGCCACCCTTTCGGTCCCAAGAATGCTTGATTATTTTTAAAGCAGCAGTTAACGAAAATCATTACGAAAAAATCAGTTAATTTATTAATACTTAAAAAATTAAAATTAATGAAAAATGATTAAAACAAATATACAGGTAAAGGAAATGATGTAAGTTAAGAGAATCGCTTGTCATACTTCCACATTCAAAAAATAATTCAAGCTTCAAGAAATGAATGGATGTACAGTATCGCATCGAGCATACGTAAACAATCATGTGAAAACACGACCTTTATATTTTGGTATAAAACATGCCATGATTGTTCAAACAAATATGTGTGACTTAGCCTGTTCATAATCTGAGAACTCTAATTTGCATTCAAAGTGATTATAACTTAAGTTTGAAAGAAAAGACAAAAAGGCGGCTGTAAATGCATGGATAACATTTTCAGGGCACAAACAACTTCAACTGATATTGCAATTAAAATGCATGCCTGTTTGCCGAACTCATTTCTGATCTAGAGTCAGGTGAGATTAGGTTCACCTAATGCATAAATTATGTTACAGTCACACCACACTTGAAACCTACTTCACAGTCAGGTTTTCATGCCACATATGGTCTTGAAAAGATGCAACAAACAGTATATTGTCTTTTCTTCAACTTTATAACAAACTAACTATAATGCATGTGTAATTTTGTAATGATAACAAGTGGGCAGATGACAAAATGTGTTGTCGTCTCAGTGAAATTCATCTCCTGTAAAAAATTCTTGTCACGGAAAACATTATTTCATTTCAGCACCTGAAATATGATCTTATGTATTGATTTCGTGAAAGCCGAAATTTGACACTGAAAATCCACAAAAAAAATACTTGAATTTTACCATAAACGTTCATATGGTAGTTAATTAATTTTTAAACTTTTTAAACATAGCTGTGGCTCATAACTTGTTATATGTATGACTGATATACATGGCAGTACAGTTAATTGGCAGGGATGAGTTATTGTTGGCTTTCGATTGCCGTCAGCAACCATGTAGCAATTAAGGAGGCTCGTACCCATTTCTCAAGTCCACACCCTTTCAATTTTAATGGGCCATATCTTTTGTTGTTGCGCAAAAAAAGACAAGCCACTTTGCATGCAAACACACAATACACTGAACTTTATGTGAGTATGGGATTTGTTTACATCGGTGCTTCCATGGCAACAGAATGGTGATCTTCCGAAATTCACAAAATGCGGAGTTTCTCTAGATCGAGAGAATTTTTTGTAAAACCCGCTACTGGACTAATTGATTAGACCATGGGCTTCAACTGGACAAAGTTTAAAAGAAATGTATGAGAGCGTTTTTGAAATTTTGGGGGATGAAGTTTTGGATATTGTAAATACAGTGAAAAACATACTATCGACCTTATTGGCTAATATTATCTAAAGAAAACGATGCGCGATGGGAATGCAGTTTCGTCTCAAAATAGTTTGACTCCATTTGAAATAGTGTGGGAAAAAGTGAGGGGGTTGCTTTGGCCGATTGCGAGAAAGAAGGATTTGATTAGCGTACGTTCAGCTGCTTAATACATTAGATAGGATGATAGGATTAAATTATAATTAGTATAAAATTTGTGTAAAGCGCTTTTGATCATTTTAAATGTTAAAAGGCGCTATATTAAGTGAATAAATTATTATTATTATTATCATTGTTGCCATTTTTGTATGTAATTTGGTCTACGCCTACAAATGTGATGATAATTTGGAAACAGCGAGATAATTTTTTTTAAATTGACAATCTGGAAATTAATTATCAATTTATATGGCCCGCAAGTTTCAAGGCCATTGAAGACAAGCAAGGCAATAAAATAGGGCCCCCAATGTACCAATTTACTCCCGCAGATTTTGAGTTTACAAGTGAGAGTCCTCATTATTCACGAGTATTGTCTTAAAGTTTCATCAGATCCACGTGCAAAACTTTAGCAAAAAAAATTATTTGCATCGAACAGAACGCTCGATTGCTTTCCGAAGAATTTTCCGAAACATGCTAATAACTGGCTTACGTTACGAATAGCAATGAAACAGTACTGATGAAGACAACGTCGGAAACGTCACGTTTAATTTCATCAAGTGGGATGCAGAAATAACACGCTTTGGCAATGGTTTATGATTGTCTCACTCTGGTTATTTGTTGCAATCGGCGTAGCATCTGTTACTTATTTAGATATAATATAGCACAAAGCAAAATTCTCAGCTAAAATATAAAATTGTCACACTGTTTTTGCGTGGGACATAAGAAGCATTGTTTCTGTATTTCGTTTATAAATTTGCAAATTGGGATATGTTCTTCTTGTCCTGCAATTTTACAGAGACCCTAGGTATGGCTGCATTACAGCGTAATTGCGCGACATCGAGTGCGTAATGTTATTATAATTCTCAAGCCAGTTATTAGCATGTTACGGAAAATTCTTCGGAAAGCAATCGAGCGTTCTGTTCGATGCAAATAAACTTTTTGCTAAAGTTTTGTACGTGCATATGAAACTTGAAAACAATACTCGTGAATAATGAGGACGCTCACTTGTAAACACAAAGTCTGCATGAAAACATTGGTACATTGGAGGCCCTATTTTATTGCCTTGCATGTCTTCAATGCGCTTGAAACTCGCAGGCCATATAAACTGATGATTAATCTCGAGGTTGTCAATTAAAAAAAAATTATCTCACGGTTTCCAAATTATCATCACATTCATAGGCTTAGCCCAAATTACATACAAAAATGGCAACAATGAGCAGCTGAACGTACGCTAATCAAATCCTTCTTTCTCGCAATCGGGCAAAGCAACCCCTTCACTTTTTCACACACCAATTAAAATGGAATCAAACTACTAGGAGATGAAACTGCATTCCCATCGCGCATCGTTTTCTTTAGATATTAGCCAATTATGTCGATAGTATGTTTTTCACTGTATTTACAATCCCCAAAACTTCATCCCCCAAAATTTCAAAAACGCTCTCATACATTTCTTTTAAACTTTGTCCAGCTGAAGCCCATGGTCAAATCAATTGCTCCACTAGCGGGTTTTACAAAAATTCTCTCGATCTAGAGAAACTCCGCAACTTGTGAATTTCGGAGGATCACCATTCTGTTGCCATGGAAGCACCGATGAAAACAAATCCTATACTCCCATAAAGTTCAATGTATTGTGTGTTTGCATGCAAAGTGCTTGACCTTTTATGCGCTACAACAAAAGATATGGCCCATTAAAATTGAAAGGGTGTGGACTTGAGAAATGGCTACGAGCCTCCTTAAAGGATATAATCCTGTTGCAGGCAAGAAATTTGTAATTTCTGTAAAACCCTGAAAATCAGAATCTCTTACAGGAATAATATTATTTATCACTTACTTTATATCATTTTTAGGTGCAACTGCCAAAGTCCAAAATAATTCATTCCAATTAATCTTTTCGTGAAATCCTTGAATTAAGTCTTTAAGGTAGTTCTCTCCTAGGCTCCAACCGGCATACTTCAAAGAGCTCAAAAGCTAGTTTTCCTTCTTTGCAGTTAAACGATTTTCACACACATGTTGACCAAATGATTGAAGTTTGAAATAGTGGGTGTGGCTTGGTACTCGCCATTAGTATGCTCATGTTATGAGGAAATCCCGATAAACAGTTTTTAGAGCTGCTCTCTAAAAATGCGCTTATACATAATCTTACTTTAGCTCAATGAATCTGAATTTGATATCAGCTGTTAGGCTAAGATGAAAGTTTTGGAGGATGCTCTTTTTATGCTAATCAGCGTTTCCATAGTAATGGTAAACAAATATGGCGAAAAACAGTTTTTCCTAATTATCTTTCGATTTTGGGGCTACCCGCGATAAGCGAATAAATTTGCTATAATCTACACAGTATAGCACACTAAATTGGAAAATTTCAAATAAATTAAACTGTTCGATTTTGAATAAATTGCTGAAACATTTTTAACACGTGTTTTTTCATGTTTGAATTAAAAGTGGTCATTACATTCCATAGGTCTCACAAATTATCATTAAATTACCAAAGAAAGTTCCTCATGCGATCAGACTTAAATCTGATTACTCCCTGCAAATAGCTCTGACTAACTCCTCGGCAATAAAGAGATCGAGCTTTTCATTCAAATGCAGTTTTTCTTGACGTTTTCCCTCTTTTTAAACTGCACTTGAATGATAAGCTCGATCTCTTTATTGCCGATAAATTAGTCAGAGCTATTTGCACGGAGTAATAATGTAAGTCTTAGTAAACTTTCTGTGATAATTTAATGATAATTTGTGAGACCTATGAAATGTTTTAACCGCTTATATTTTAAACATGAAAAAACACGTATTAAAATGTTTAAGGATTCAAAATCAAACAGTTTAATATGTTTGAAATTTTCCCATTTAGTGTGCTACACTGTGTAGATTATAGCGCATATATTCGCTCGTCGCGGGTAGCTCCAAAATCGAAAGATATTTAGGAAAAACTGTTTTTCGCCATATTCGTTTACTGTTGTTATGGAAATGCTGATTAGCATAAAAAGAGCATCATCCAAAACTTTCATTTTAGCCTAACAGCTGATATCAAATGCAGATTCATTGAGCTAAAGTAAGATTATGTATAAGCGCATTCAAAAAGGGAAGTGTGACCCCCCCCCCCCCCCCCCCAAAAAAAAAAAAAAAAAAAAAAAACTACTTGGAGCCACCTTAAGAAAATTATTTTGAAGTACTCTTTTGGTCCCGAATCGCTGATCACACGTGTGAGCGTTAGAAAAAGAGAAATTTCTTAGCCTTGCAGTTTAAACAAATAATCCAAGCGGCTCGTGATATTTTGGGACAATTTTAAAATATTACTCGAGGTATTTATACCCCATTCAAATACCCCTTGAAACCATTGTATTACCTTTACTAATTTGCTTCTTATTGGTACTACTGCATGATAATTTTGTGACACATTTGTACACTATTGCAGTTAAGGCCTCATTAATTAATTTTTAATTCAACCATGTATTTTCTGATACTATTTGAAACAGTTTTATGGCACTTTTAATTTAGTACAGAGTGTATTCTGCTTTTGACATCATTAAAATTGAATTTTTAAAACAGTCATCATGGTCTGTATATTTATCATTATGAATATTGCTGACGTAACACCAGTATTTTTTAATGATTTAATTTAAATTTCTAAAAGTGGTCAAGATATTTGACACACTTTTCACACCAATCGTAGACAATGTGATTACGCCTTGGACAAACCTTTGATAGTGGACAAAATAAAAGCGAATTGAATATCACATTTAACTTGCGTCAAAGGCATATGTCAAATATGTAGTAAAGATGGCCTTTGTCACCTTTAGCACTATATAAAGGCGGGATCAAAGATGGCCTTTGACGAGTGTCAAATGTGTGTAAAGCATATGGCAAAGACGATTCACTTTTGACAAGCCTTTGACACAAGTCTCAGACATATTTGACTATATCTTTGATCAGCCTTTGACACGCGTCGCAGACGAATTTGACTACACATTTGGTCAACCTTTGGCACGCGTCGCAGACGAATTTGACCAAACACCTTTGTTCAACCTTTGACACGCGTCACAGACAGATTTGACCACACGCCTTTGATCTACCTTTGTCACAAATCACAGACGAATTTGACTAAACCTTTGACAAACCTTTGATAATGGACAAAGGTGAATCAAATGTAATCTTTGATGCGCGTCAAAGGTATATGTCAAAGATGTGGTAAAGACGGCCTTTACCACCTTTACCACTATGTCAAAGGCGACATCAAAGATGATCTTTGACGCGCGTCACAGGTGTGGAAAGATGTAGCAAAGGAGGTCTTTGATACGCCTTTGACCACACATTTGATCGTCCGCAAAGGCGATTTTTCGTGCAGTGTTCAGAATTGTTGAGCAGGTTCCATGGTTATGAATACCATTACAAATTGCAACTTTTGATAGAGACCAGTAGGTGCACCGTCAAAGCAAAGATCATGCATTTCATTCCCATTAAAGACCGGATATGTCCACAATTATAGCGAAGGAAATCGATTTTTTTATGCTTATACAGTCACTTACCTCTTGCAGGACAGCCTTGGGCAAATCTCCATACGATGTCACAGCAAGCGTCTTCTTTGGTTGTTATGACACTTGGAACTTCCTGACCTGTATGAACAGTCTTCTCAAGAACAAGGAAGTTATAATGCAAGCCACAGGTTACCTATGTGTTGATCAGAGTCTCTTTTCTCAGTAGCTTCACCGATATAGCAAACGGTTTGAATGCAACTAAAGTCTCACATTTTCCTCCTGTGCTTTGTTTGTTTGCAAACTACAATGTTTGAAGAGCAACTTCAGAATTGTTGAGCACGTTTCCATGGTTTTGAATACCGTTACAAATTGCAACTTTTGATAGAGACCAGTAGGTGCACCGTTAAAGCAAAGATCATGGGTTTCATTCCTATTAAAGACTCCATATGTACACAATTATAGTGAAGGAAATCGATTTTTCTTTTATGCTTATACAGTCACTTACCTCTTGCAGGACAGCCTCAGGAAAATCTCCATACGATGTCATAGGAAGCGTCTTCTTTGGCCGTTACGATACCTGGGACTTCCTGACCTGTATGAACAGTCTTCTCAAGAACAAGGAAGTTAGAATGCAAGCCACAGTTTACCTATGTGTTGATCAAAGTCTCTTTTCTCAGTAGCTTCACCGATATATCAAACGGTTTGAATGCAACTAAAGTCTCACATTTTCCTCTTGTGCTTTGTTTGTTTGCTAACTACAATGTTTGAACAGCAACTTCAGAGTTGTTGAGCAGTTTCCATGGTTTTGAATACCATTACAAATTGCAACTTTTGATAGAGACCACTAGGTGCACCGTTAAAGCAAAGATCATGGGCTTCATTCCAATTAAAGACTGGATGTGTCGACAATTATAGGGAAGAAAATCGATTTTTCTTTTATGCTTATACAGTCACTTACCTCTTGCAGGACAGCCTCAGGGAAATCTCCATACGATGTCACAGGAAGCGTCTTTATTGGCTGTTACGACACCTGGAACTTCCTGACCTGTATAAACAGTCTTCTCAAGAACAAGGAAGTTATAATGCAAGCCACACTTTACCTATGTGTTGATCAAAGTCTCTTCTCAGTAGCTTCACCGATATATCAAACGGTTTGAATGCAACTAAAGTCTCACATTTTCCTCCTGTGCTATGTTTGTTTGCAAAATACAATGTTTGAAGAGCAACTTCAGAATTGTTGAGCAGGGACCATGGTTTTGAAAACCATTTCAAATTGCAACTTTTTAT
The DNA here is from genome assembly GCA_024195265.1 of Dendrophyllia cribrosa. Classification (NCBI taxonomy): domain Eukaryota; kingdom Metazoa; phylum Cnidaria; class Anthozoa; order Scleractinia; family Dendrophylliidae; genus Dendrophyllia; species Dendrophyllia cribrosa. The sequence goes on along the minus strand of JAJLRJ010000009.1, from coordinate 27,586,853 downwards.
AGAGACCTGTAAGTCCACCGTTAAAGCAAAGATCATTGGTTTCACTCCCATTGAAGACTCGATTTGTCCACAATTGTAGCGAAGGAAATCGATTTTTCTTTTATGCTTATACATTCACTTACCTCTTGTAGGACAGCCTCGGGCAAATTTCCATACGATGTCACAGAAAGCGTCTTCTTTGGCTGTCACGACACCTGGGACTTCCTGACCTGTATAAACAGTCTTCTCAAGAACAAGAAGTTATAATGCAAGCCACAGTACCTATGTTTTGATCAGAGTCTCTTTTCTCAGTAGCTTCACCGATATAGCAAACGGTTTGAATGCAACTAAAGTTTCATATTTTCCTCTTGTACTTTGTTTGTTTGCAAACTACAATGTTTGAAGAGCAACTTCAGAATTGTTCAGCAGGGACCATGGTTTTGAATACCATTTCAAATTGCAACTTTTTATAGAGACCTGTAAGTCCACCGTTAAAGCAAAGATCATTGGTTTCATTCCCATTGAAGACTCGACATGTCCACAATTGTAGCGAAGGAAAGCGATTTTTCTTTTATGCTTATACAGTCACTCACCTCTTGTAGGACAGCCTCGGGCAAATTTCCATACGATGTCACAGGAAGCGTCTTCTTTGGCTGTTATGACAGCTGGAACTTCCTGACCTGTGTAAACAGTCTTCTCAAGAACAAGGAAGTTATAATGCAAGTCAGAATTTACTTATGTTGTGATGAGCGTCTGTTTTCTCAGTAGCTTCACCGATATAACAAACGATTTGAATGCAACGATAGCCTCACATTTTCCTCCTTTATTTTGTTTGTTTGCAAAGTACATTGTTTAAAGAGTAACTTGAGAATTGTTGAGCTAGGACCGTGCTTTTGAATGCCATTAAAACTTTCAAATTTTAGTATAGCCCAGTAGGTCTACCGTTAAAGTAAACACCATAGGTTTGAACTTCAATGCAACCTTAGATTTACTGTTCGTCCTTTACAACTTTTGGTTGATCCCGGTACGGTCACCGTTAACAGCAATCATCATGGGATTGATTCCCATTAAAGACTCCATATGTACACAATTATAGGGAAGGAAATCGATTTTTCTTTTATGCTTATACAGTCACTTACCTCTAGCAGGACAGCCTCAGGCAAATCTCCATATGATGTCACAGGAAGCGTCTTCATTGGCTGTTACGACACCTGGAACTTCCTGACCTTTAAAAACAGTCTTCTCAAGAACAAGGAAGTTATAATGCAAGCCACAGTTTACCTATGTGTTGATCAAAGTCTCTTTTTACAGTAGCTTCACCGATATAGCAAGCGGCTTTAATGCAACTAAAGTCTCACATTTTCCTCCTGTGCTTTGTTTGTTTGCAAACTACAATGCTTGAAGAGCAACTTTAGAATTGTTGAGCAGGTTCCATGGTTTTGAATACCGTTACGAATTGCAACTTTTGATAGAGACCAGTAGGTGCACCGTTAAAGCAAAAATCATGGGTTTCATTCCAATTAAAAACTGGATATGTCCACAATTATAGCGAAGGAAATCGATTTTTCTTTTATGCTTATATAGTCACTTACCTCTTGCAGGACAACCTCAGGGAAATCTCCATACGATGTCACAGGAAGCATCTTTATTGGCTGTTACGACACCTGGAACTTCCTGACCTGTATAAACAGTCTTCTCAAGAACAAGGAAGTTATAATACAAGCCACAGTTTACCTATGTGTTGATCAGAGTCTCTTTTCTCCGTAGCTTCACCGATAAAGCAAACGGTTTAAATACAACTAAAGTCTCACATTTTCCTTCTGTGCTTTGTTTGTTTGCAAACTACAATGCTTGAAGAGCAACTTCAGAATTGTTGAGCAGGGCCATGGTTTTGAATACCATTACAAATTGCAACTGTTGACAGCGACCAGTAGGTGCACCGTTAAAGCAAAGCTCATGGGTTTCATTCCCATTGAAGACTCGATATGTCCACAATTATAGCAACGGAAATCGATTTTTCTTTTATGCTTATACAGTCACTTACCTCTTGTAGGACAGCCTCAGGCAAATCTCCATACGATGTCACAAGAAGCGTCTTCTTTGGCTGTTATGACACCTGGAACTTCCTGACCTGTGTAAACAGTCTTCTCAAGAGCAAGGAAGTTATAATGCAAGTCAGAATTTACCTATGTTTTGATGAGCGTCTGTTTTCTCAGTAGCTTCACCGATCTAGCAAACGGTTTGAATGCAACTATAGTCTCACATTTTATTCCTGTATTTTGTTTGTTTGCAAAGTTCATTGTTTAAAGAGTAACTTGAGAATTGTTGAGCTAGGACCGTGCTTTTGAATGCCATTAAAACTTTCAACTTTTAGTATAGCCCAGTAGGTCCACCGTTAAAGTAAACACCATGGGTTTGAACTTCAATGCAGCCTCAGATTTACTGTTCGTCCTTTACAACTTTTGGGTGATTCCGTTACGGTCACCGTTAACAGCAATCATCATGGGTTTGACTCCCATTAAAGACTCCATATGTACACAATTATAGCGAAGGAAATCGATTTTTGTTTTATGCTTATACAGTCACTTACCTCTTGCTGGACAGCCTCAGGCAAATCTCCATACGATCTCACAGGAAGCGTCTTCTTTGGCTGTTACGACACCTGGAACTTCCTGACCTGTATAAACAGTCCTCTCAAGAACAAGGAAGTTATAATGCAAGCCACAGTTTACCTATGCGTTGATCAGAGTCTCTTTTCTCAGTAGCTTAACCGATATAGCAAACGGTTTGAATGCAACTAAAGTCTCATATTTTCCTCCTGTGCTTTGTTTGTTTGCAAACTACATTGCTTGAAGAGCAACTTCAGAATTGTTGAGCAGGTTCCATGGTTTTGAATACCGTTACGAATTGCAACTTTTGATAGAAACCAGTAGGTGCACCATTAAAGCAAAAATCATGGGTTTCATTCCAATTAAAGACTGGATGTGTCCACAATTATAGGGAAGAAAATCGATTTTTCTTTTATGCTTCTACAGTCACTTACCTCTTACAGGACAGCCTCAGGGAAATCTCCATACGATGTCACAGGAAGCGTCTTTATTGACTGTTACGACACCTGGAACTTCCTGACCTGTATAAACAGTCTTCTCAAGAACAAGGAAGTTATAATGCAAGCCACAGTTTACCTATGTGTTGATCAGAGTCTCTTTTCTCAGTAGCTTCACCGATATAGGAAACGGTTTGAATGCAACTAAAGTCTCATATTTTCCTCTTGTGCTTTGTTTGTTTACAAAATACAATGTTTGAACAGCAACTTCAGAATTGTTAAGCAGTTTCCATGGTTTTGAATACCATTACAAATTGCAACTTTTGATAGAGACCACCAGGTGCACCGTTAAAGCAAAGATCATGGGTTTCATTCCAATTAAAGACTGGAAGTGTCCGCAATTATAGGGAAGAAAATCGATTTTTCTTTTATGCTTATACAGTCACTTACCTCTTGCAGGACAGCCTCAGGCAAATCTCCATACGATGTCACAGGAAGCGTCTTCATTGGCTGTTACGACACCTGGAACTTCCTGACCTGTATAAACAGTCTTCTCAAGAACAAGGACGTTATAATGCAAGCCACAGTTTACCTATGTGTTGATCAATGTCTCTTTTCTCAGTAGCTTCACCGATATAGCAAGCGATTTGAATGCAACTAAAGTCTCACATTTTCCTCCTGTGCTTTGTTTGTTTGCAAACTACAATGTTTGAAGGGGAACTTCAGAACTGTTGAGCAGGGACCATGGTTTTGAATACCATTACAAATTGCAACTTTTGATATAGACCTGTAAGTCCACCTTTAAAGCAAAGCTCATGGGTTTCATTCCAATTAAAGACTCGATATGTCCACAATTGTAGCGAAGGAAATCGATTTTTCTTTTATAATTATACAGTCACTTACCTCTTGCAGGACAGCCTTAGGCAAATCTCCAACCGATGTCACAGGAAGCGTCTTCTTTGGTTGTCACGACACCTGGGACTTCCTGACCTGTATAAAAAGTCTTCTCAAGAAAAAGGAAGTTATCATGCAAGCCACAGTTTATTTATGTGTTGATCAGTGTCTCTTTTCTCAGTAGCTTCACCGATATAGCAAACGGTTTGAATGCAACTAAAGTGTCATATTTTCCTCTTGTGCTTTGTTTGTTTGCAAACTACAACGTTTGAACAGCAACTTCAGAATTATTGAGCAGTTACCATGGTTTTGAACACCATTACAAATTGCAACTTTTGATAGAGACCACTAGGTGCACCGTTAAAGCAAATATCATGGGTTTCATTCCAATTAAAGACTGGATGTGTCCACGATTATAGGGAAGAAAATCGATTTTTCTTTTATGCTTATACAGTCACTTACCTCTTGCAGGACAGCCTCAGAGAAATCTCCATACGATGTCCCAGGAAGCGTCTTTATTGGCTGTTACGACACCTGGAACTTCCTGACCTGTGTAAACAGTCTTCTCAAGAACAAGAAGTTATAATGCAAGTCAGAATTTACTTATGTTGTGATGAGCGTCTGTTTTCTTAGTAGCTTCACCGATATAGCAAACGATTTGAATGGAACTATAGTCTCACATTTTCCTCCTGTATTTTGTTTGTTTACAAAGTACATTGTTTAAAGAGTAACTTGACAATTGTTGAACTAGGACCGTGCTTTTGAATGCCATTAAAACTTTCAACTTTTAGTACAGCCCAGTAGGTCCACAGTTAAGGTAAAGACCATGGGTTTGAACTTTAATGCAACCTTAGATTTACTGTTTGTCCTTTACAACTTTCGGTTGATCCCGGTACGGTCACCGTTAACAGCAATCATCATGGCTTTGATTCCCATTAAAGACTCCATATGTACACAATTATAGCGAAGGAAATCGATTTTTCTTTTATGCTTATACAGTCACTTACCTCTTGCAGGACAGCCTCAGGAAAATCTCCATACGATGTCACAGGAAGCGTCTTCTTTGGCTGTTACGACACCTGTGACTTCCTGACCTGTATAAACAGTCTTCTCAAGAACAAGGAAGTTAGAATGCAAGCCACAGTTTACCTATGTGTTGACCAGAGTCTCACCGATATAGCAAACGGTTTAAATGCAACTAAAGTCTCACATTTTCCTCCTGTGCTTTGTTTGTTTGCAAACTACAATGCTTGAAGAGCAACTTCAGAATTGTTGAGCAGGGACCATGGTTTTGAATACCATTACAAATTGCAACTTTTTATAGAGACCTGTAAGTCCACTGTTAAAGCAAAGATCATGGCTTTCATTCCCATTGAAGACTTGATATGTCCACAATTGTAGCGAAAGTAATCGATTTTTCTCTTATGCTCATACAGTCACTTACCTCTTGTAAGACAGCCTCGGGCAAATTTCCATACGATGTCACGGGAAGCGTCTTCTTTTGCTGTTATGACACCTGGAACTTCCTGATCTGTGTAAACAGTCTTCTCAAGAACAAGGAAGTTATAATGCAAGTCAGAATTTACCTATGTTGTGATGAGCGTGTGTTTTCTCAGTAGCTTCACCGATATAGCAAACGGTTTGAATGCAACTATAGTCTCACATTTTATTCCTGTATTTTGTTTGTTTGCAAAGTACAGTGTTTAAAGAGTAACTTGAGAATTGTTGAGCTAGGACCGCGGTTTTGAATGCCATTAAAACTTTCAACTATTAGTATAGCCCAGTAGGTCCACCGTTAAAGTAAACGCCATGGGTTTGAACTTCAATGCAGCCTCAGATTTACTGTTCGTCCTTTACTTCTTTTGGCTGATCCCGGTACGGTCACCGTTAACAGCAATCATGATGGGTTTGATTCCCATTAAAGACTGCATATGTACACAATTATAGCGAAGGAAATCGATTTTTCTTTTATGCTTATACAGTCACTTACTTCTTGCAGGACAGCCTCAGGGAAATCTTCATACGATGTCACAGGAAGCGTCTTCATTGGCTGGTACGACACCTGGAACTTCCTGACCAGTATAAATAGTCTTCTCAAGAACAAGGAAGTTATAATGCAAGCCACAGTTTACCTATGTGTTGATCAAAGTCTCTTTTCTCAGTACCTTCACCGATATAGCAAGCGGTTTTAATGCAACTAAAGTTTCACATTTTCCTCCTGTGCTTTGTTTGTTTGCAAACTACAATGCTTGAAGAGCAACTTCAGAATTGTTGAGGCGTTTCCATGGTTTTGAATACCGTTACGAATTGCAACTTTTGATAGAGACCAATAAGTGCACCGTTAAAGCAAAAATCATGGGTTTCATTCCAATTAAAAACTGGATATGTCCACAATTATAGCGAAGGAAATCGATTTTTCTTTTATGCTTATACAGTCACTTACCTCCTGCAGGGCAGCCTCATGGAAATCTCCATACGATGTCACAGGAAGCGTCTTTATTGGCTGTTACGACACCTGGAACTTCCTGACCTGTATAAACAGTCTTCTCAAGAACAAGGAAGTTATAATACAAGCCACAGTTTATCTATGTGTTGATCAAAGTCTCTTTTCTCAGAAGCTTCACCGATATATCAAACGGTTTGAATGCAACTAAAGTCTTATATTTTCCTCCTGTGCTTTATTTGTTTGCATAATACAACGTTTGAAGAGCAACTTCAGAATTGTTGAGCAGGTTCCATGGTTTTGAATACCGTTACAAATTGCAACTTTTGATAGAGACCAGTAGGTGCACCGTTAAAGCAAAGATCATGGGTTTCATTCCAATTAAAGACTGGATATGTGCACAATTATAGGGAAGGAAATCGATTTTTCTTTTATGCTTATACAGTCACTTACCTCTTGCAGGACAGCCTCAAGGAAATCTCAATACGATGTCACAGGAAGCGTCTTCTTTGGCTGTTACGACAACTGGAACTTCCTGACCTGTATAAACAGTCTTCTCAAGAACAAGGAAGTTAGAATGCAAGCCACAGTTTACCTATGTGTTGATCAGACTCTCTTTTCTCAGTAGCTTCACCGATATAGCAAACGGTTTAAATGCAACTAAAGTCTCACATTTTCCTCCTGTGCTTTGTTTGTTTGCAAACTACAATGCTTGAAGAGGAACTTCAGAATTGTTGAGCAGGGACCATGGTTTTGAATACCATTACAAATTGCAACTTTTTATAGGGACCTGTAAGTCCACTGTTAAAGCAAAGATCATGGCTTTGATTCCCATTGAAGACTTGATATGTCCACAATTGTAGCGAAAGTAATCGATTTTTCTTTTATGCTCATACAGTCACTTACCTCTTGTAAGACAGCCTCGGGCAAATTTCCATACGATGTCACAGGAAGCGTCTTCTTTGGCTGTTATGACACCTGGAACTTCCTGATCTGTGTGTGTAAACAGTCTTCTCAAGAACAGGGAAGTTATAATGCAAGCCACAGTTTACCTATGTGTTGATCAGAGTCTCTTTTCACAGTAGCTTCACCGATATAGCAAACGGTTTGAATGCAACTAAAGTCTCATATTTTCCTATTGTGCTTTGTTTGTTTGCTAACTACAATGTTTGAACTGCAACTACAGAATTGTTGAGCAGTTTCCATGGTTTTGAATACCATTACAAATTGCAACTTTTGATAGAGACCACTAGGTGCACCGTTAAAGCAAAGATCATGGGTTTCATTCCAATTAAAGACAGGATGTGTCCACAATTATAGGGAAGAAAATCGATTTTTCTTTTATGCTTATACAGTCACTTACCTCTTGCAGGATAGCCTCAGGGAAATCTCCATACGATGTCACAGGAAGCGTTTTTATTGGCTGTTACGACACCTGGAATTTCCTGACCTGTATAAACAGTCTTCTCAAGAACAAGGAAGTTATAATGCAAGCGACAGTTTACCTATGTGTTGATCAGAGTCTCTTTTCTCAATAGCTTCACCGATATAGCAAACGGTTTGAATTCAACAAAAGTCTCACCTTTTCCTCCTGTGCTTTGTTTGTTTGCAAACTACAATGTTTGAAGAGCAACTTCAGAATTGTTGAGCAGGTTCCATGGTTTTGAATGCCGTTACAAATTGCAACTTCTGATAGAGAACAGTAGGTGCACCGTTAAAGCAAAGATCATGGGTTTCATTTCAATTGAAAACTGGATATGTCCTTAATTATAGCGAAGGAAATCGATTTTTCTTTTATTTTTATACAGTCACTTACCTCTTGCAGGACAGCCTCAGGGAAATCTCCATACGATGTCACAGGAAGCGTCTTTATTGACTGTTACGACACCTCGAACTTGCTAACCTGTATAAACAGTCTTCTCAAGAACAAGGAAGTTATAATGCAAGCCACAGTTTACCTATGTGTTGATCAAAGTCTCTTTTCTCAGTAGCTTCACCGATATATCAAACGGTTTGAATGCAACTAAAGTCTCACATTTTCCTCCTGTGCTTTGTTTGTTTGTAAACTACAATGTTTGAAGAGCAACTTCAGAATTGTTGAGCAGGGACCATGGTTTTGAATACCATTACAAATTGCATTTGTTAATAGAGACCTGTAAGTCCACCGTTTAAGCAAAGATCATTGGTTTCATTCCCATTGAAGACTCGATATGTCCTCAATTGTAGCGAAGGAAATCGATTTTTCTTTTATGCTTATACAGTCACTTACCTCTTGTAGGACAGCCTCGGGCAAATTTCCATACGATGTCACAGGAAGCGTCTTCTTTTGCTGTTATGACACCTGGAACTTCCTTACCTGTGTAAACAGTCTTCTCAAGAACAAGGAAGTTATAATGCAAGTCAGAATTTACTTATGTTGTGATGAGCGTCTGTTTTCTCAGTAGCTTCACCCATATAGCAAACGATTTGAATGCAACTATAGTGTCACATTTTCCTCCTGTATTTTGTTTGTTTGCAAAGTACATTGTTTAAAGAGTAACTTGAGAATTGTTGAGCTAGGTCCGTGCTTTTGAATGCCATTAAAACTTTCAACTTTTAGTAGAGCCCAGTAGGTCCACAGTTAAAGTAAAGACCATGGGTTTAAACTTCTTTGCAACCACAGATTTACTGTTCGTCCTTTACAACTTTTGTTTGATCCCGGTACGGTCACCGTTAACAGCAATCATGATGGGTTTGATTCCCATTAAAGACTCCATATGTACACAATTATAGCGAAGGAAATCGATTTTTCTTTTATGCTTATACAGTCACTTACCTCTTGTAGGACAGCCTCGGACAAATCTCCATACGATGTCACAGGAAGTGTCTTCTTTGGCTGTTATGACACCTGGAACTTCCTGACCTGTGTAAACAGTCTTCTCAAGAACAAGGAAGTTATAATGCAAGACAGAATTTACTTATGTTGTGATGAGCGTCTGTTTTCTCAGTAGCTTCACCGATATAGCAAACGATTTGAATGGAACTATAGTCTCACATTTTCCTCATGTATTTTGTTTCTTTGCAAAGTACATTGTTTAAAGAGTAACTTGAGAATTGTTGAGCTAGGACCGTGCTTTTGAATGCCATTAAAACTTTCAACTTTTAGTAGAGCCCAGTAGGTCCACAGTTAAAGTAAAGACCATGGCTTCGAACTTCAATGCAACCTCAGATTTACTGTTCGTCCTTTACAACTTTTGGTTGATCCCGGTACGGTCACCGTTAACAGCAATCATCATGAGTTTCATTCCAATTAAAGACTGGATATGTCCACAATTATAGGGAAGGAAATCGATTTTTCTTTTATGCTTATACAGTCACTTACCTCTTGCAGGACAGCCTCAAGCAAATCTCTATACGATGTCACAGGAAGCGTCTTCTTTCGCTGTTACGACACCTGGAACTTCCTGATCTGTATAAACCTTCTTCTCAAGAACAAGGAAGTTAGAATGCAAGCCATAGTTTACCTATGTGTTGATCAGACTATCTTTTCTCAGTAGCTTCACCGATATAGCTAACGGTTTAAATGTAACTAAAGTCTCACATTTTCCTCCTGTGCTTTGTTTGTTTGCAAACTACAATGCTTGAAGAGCAACTTCAGAATTGTTGAGCAGGGACCATGGTTTTGAATACCATTACAATTTGCAACTTTTGATAGAGACCAGTAGATGCACCGTTAAAGCAAAGCTCATGGGTTTCATTCCCATTGAAGACTCGATATGTCCACAATTATAGTGAAGGAAATCGATTTTTCTTTTATGCTGATACGGTCACTTACCTCTTGTAGGACAGCCTCGGGCAAATTTCCATACGATGTCACAGGAAGCGTCTTCTTTGGTTGTTATGACACCTGGAACTTCCTGACCTGTATGAACAGTCTTCTCAAGAACAAGGAAGTTATAATGGAAGCCACAGGTTACCTATGTGTTGATCAGAGTCTCTTTTCTCAGTAGCTTCACCGATATGGAAAACGGTTTGAATGCAACTAAAGTCACACATTTCCCTCTTGTGCTTGTTTGTTTGCAAACTACAATGTTGGAAGAGCAACTTCAGAATTGTTGAGCAGGTTCCATGGTTTTGAAAACCATTACAAATTGCAACTTTTGATAGAGACGAGTAGATGCACCGTTAAAGCAAAGATCATGGGTTTCATTCCAATTAAAGACTGGATATGTCCACAATTATAGCGAAGGAAATCGATTTTTCTTTTATGCTTATACAGTCTCTTACCTCTTGCATGACAGCCTCAGGCAAATCTCCATACGATGTCCCAGGAAGCGTCTTCTTGGAATGTTATGACAACTGGAACTTTCTGACCTGTATAAACAGTCTTCTCAAGAACAACGATGTTAGAATGCAAGCCACAGTTTACCTATGTGTTGATCAGAGTCTCTTCTCTCAGTAGCTTCACCGATATATCAAACGGTTTGAATGGAACTAAAGTCTCACATTTTCCTCCTGTGCTTTCTTTGTTTCCAAACTACAATGTTTGAAGAGTAACTTCTGAATTGTTGAGCAGGTTCCATGGTTTTGAATACCATTACAAATTGCAACTTTTGATAGAGACGAGTAGGTGCACCGTTAAAGCAAAGATCATGGGTTTCATTCCAATTAAAGACTGGATATGTCCACAATTATAGCGAAGGAAATCGATTTTTCTTTTATGCTTATACAGTCTCTTACCTCTTGCATGACAGCCTCAGGAAAATCTCCATACGATGTCCCAGGAAGCGTCTTCTTTGGCTGTTATGACACCTGGAACTTCCTGACCTGTGTAAACAGTCTTCTCAAGAACAAGGAAGTTATAATGCAAGTCAGAATTTGCTTATGTTGTGATGAGCGTCTGTTTTCTCAGTAGCTTCACCGATATCGCAAACGGTTTAAATGCAAATAAAGTCTCACATTTTCCTCCTATGCTTTGTTTGTTTGCAAACTACAATGTTTGAAGAGCAACTTCAGAATAGCTGAGCAGGGACCATGGTTTTGAATACCATTACAAATTGCAACTTTTTATAGAGACCTGTAAGTCCACCGTTAAAGCAAAGATCATTGGTTTCATTCCCATTGAAGACTCGATATGTCCACAATTGTAGCGAAGGAAATCGATTTTTCTTTCATTCTTATACAGTCACTTACCTCTTGTAGGACAGCCTCGGGCAAATTTCCATATGATGTCACAGGAAGCGTCTTCTTTGGCTGTTATGACACCTGGAACTTCGTGACCTGTGTAAAAAGTCTTCTCAAGAACAAGGAAGTTATAATGCAAGACAGAATTTTCTTATGTTGTGATGAGCGTCTGTTTTCTCAGTAGCTTCACCGATATAGCAAAAGATTTGAATGCAACTATAGTCTCACATTTTCCTCATGTATTTTGTTTGTTTGCAAAGTACATTGGTAACTTGAGAATTGTTGAGCTAGGACCGTGCTTTTGAATGCCATTAAAACTTTCAACTTTTAGTAGAGCCGAGTAGGTCCACAGTTAAAGTAAACACCATGGGTTTGAACTTCAATGGAACCTCAGATTTACTGTTCGTCCTTTACAACTTTTGGTTGATCCCGGTACGGTCACCGTTAACAGCAATCATCATGGGTTTGATTCCCATTGAAGACTCCATATGTACACGATTATAGCGAAGGAAATCGATTTTTCTTTTATGCTTATACAGTCACTTACCTCTTGCAGGACAGCCTCAGGAAAATCTCCATACGATGTCACAGGAAGCGTCTTCTTTGGCTGTTATTGACACCCGGAACTTCCTGACATGTGTAAACAGTCTTCTCAAGAACAAGGAAGTTATAATGCAAGCCACAGTTTACCTATGCGTTGATTAGAGTCTCTTTTCTCAGTAGCTTAACCGATATAGCAAACGGTTTGAATGCAACTAAAGTCTCACATTTTCCTCCTTTGCTTTGTTTGTTTGCAAACTACAATGTTTGAAGAGCAACTTCAGTATTGTTGAGCAGTTTCCATGGTTTTGAATGCCGTTACAAATTGCAACTTCTGATAGAGACCAGTAGGGCACCGTTTAAGCAAAGATCATCGGTTTCATTTCAATTGAAAACTGTATATGTCCACAATTATAGCGAAGGAAATCGATTTTTCTTTTATTTTTATACAGTCACTTACCTCTTGCAGGACAGCCTTAGGCAAATCTCCATACGATGTCACAGGAAGCGTCTTCATTGGCTGTTACGACACCTGGAACTTCCTGACCTGTATAAACAGTCTTCTCAAGAACAAGGAAGTTATAATGGAAGCTACAGTTTACCTATGTGTTGATCAAAGTCTCTTTTCTCAGTAGCTTCACCGATATATCAAACGATTTGAATGCAACTAAAGTCTCACATATTCCTCCTGTGCTTTGTTTGTTTGCAAACTACAATGTTTGAAGAGCAACTTTAGAATTGTTAAGCAGGGACCATGGTTTTGAATAGCATTACAAATTGCAACTATTTATAGAGACCTGTAAGTCCACCGTTAAAGCAAAGATCATGGCTTTCATTCCCATTGAAGACTTGATATGTCCACAACTGTAGCGAAAGAAATCGATTTTTCTTTTATGCTCATACAGTCACTTACCTCTTTGTAGGACAGCCTGCGTCAAATTTCCATACGATGTCACAGGAAGCGTCTTCTTTGGCTGTTATTGACACCCGGAACTTCCTGACATGTGTAAACAGTCTTCTCAAGAACAAGGAAGTTATAATGCAAGCCACAGTTTACCTATGTGTTGATCAGAGTCTCTTTTTTCAGTAGCTTCACCGATATAGCAAACGGTTTGAATGCAACGAAAGTCTCACATTTTCCTCCTGTGCTTTGTTTGTTTGCAAACTACAATGTTTGAAGAGCAACTTCAGAATTGTTGAGCAGGTTCCATTGTTTTGAATACCGTTACAAATTGCAACTTTTGATAGAGACCAGTAGGTGCGCCGTTAAAGCAAAGATCATGGGTTTCATTCCAATTAAAGACTGGATATGTCCAAAATTATAGGGAAGGAAATCGATTTTCTTTTAAGCTTCTACAGTCACTTACCTCTTGCAGGACAGCCTCAAGCAAATCTCCATACGATGTCACAGGAAGCGTCTTCTTTGGCTGTTACGACACCTGGAACTTCCTGACCTGTATAAACAGTCTTCTGAAAAACAAGGAAGTTAGAATGCAAGCCACAGTTTACGTATGTGTTGATCAGAGTCTGTTTTCTCAGTAGCTTCACCGATATAGCAAACGGTTTAAATGTAACTAAAGTCTCACATTTTCCTCCTGTGCTTTGTTTGTTTGCAAACTACAATGCTTGAAGAGCAACTTCAGAATTGTTGAGCAGGGACCATGGTTTTGAATACCATTACAAATTGCAACTTTTTATAGAGACCTGTAAGTCCACCGTTAAAGCAAAGCTCACGGGTTTCATTCCCATTGAAGACTTGATATGTCCACAATTGTAGCGAAGGAAATCGATTTTTCTTTTATGCTTATACAGTCATTTACCTCTTGCAGGACAGCCTCAGGGAAATCTTCATACGATGTCACAGGAAACGTCTTCTTTGGCTGGTACGACACCTGGGACTTCCTGACCAGTATAAATAGACTTCTCAAGAAAAAGGAAGTTATAATGCAAGCCACAGTTTACCTATGCGTTGATCAGAGTCTCTTTTCTCAGTATCTTAACCGATATGGCAAACGGTTTGAATGCAACTAAAGTTTCATATTTTCCTCCTGTGCTTTGTTTGTTTGCAAACTACAATGTTTGAAGAGCAACTTCAGAATTGTTGAGCAGTTTCCATGGTTTTGAATACCGTTACAAATTGCAACTTTTGATAGAGACCACTAGGTGCACCGTTTAAGCAAATATCATGGGTTTCATTCCAATTAAAGACTGGATATGTCCACAATTATAGGGAAGAAAATCGATTTTTCTTTTATGCTTATACAGTCACTTACCTTTTGCAGGACAGCTCAGGGAAATCTCCATACGATGTCACAGGAAGCGTCTTTATTGGCTGTTACGACACCTGGAACTTCCTGACCTGTGTAAACAGTCTTCTCAAGAACAAGAAGTTATAATGCAAGTCAGAATTTACTTATGTTGTGATGAGCGTCTGTTTTCTCAGTAGCTTCACCGATATAGCAAACGGTTTGAATGCAACTAAAGTCTCACATTTTCCTCCTGTGCTTTGTTTGTTTGCAAACTACAATGCTTTAAGAGCAACTTCAGAATTGTTGAGCAGGTTCCATGGTTTTGAATACCGTTACAAATTGCAACTTTTGATAGAGACCAGGTAGGTGCACCGTTAAAGCAAAGATCATGGGTTTCATTCTCATTAAAGACTGGATATGTCCACAATTATAGGAAGGAAATCGATTTTTCTTTTATGCTTATACAGTCACTTACCTCTTGCAGGACAGCCTCAAGGCAAATCTCCATACGATGTCACAGGAAGCGTCTTCTTTGGCTGTTACGACACCTGGAACTTCCTGACTTGTATAAACAGTCTTCTCAAGAACAAGGAAGTTATAATGCAAGCCACAGTTTACCTATGTGTTGATCAGAGTCTCTTTTCTCAGTAGCTTCACCGATATATCAAACGGTTTAAAACAACTAAAGTCTCACATTTTCTTCCTGTGCTTTGTTTGTTTGCAATCTACAATGTTTGAAGAGCAACTTCAGAATTGTTGAGCAGGGACCATGGTTTTGAATACCATTACAAATTGCAACTTTTATAGAGACCTGTAAGTCCACCGTTAAAGCAAAGATCATGGGTTTCATTCCCATTGAAGACTCGATATGTCCACAATTGTAGCGAAGGAAATCGATTTTTCTTTTATGCTGATACAGTCACTTACCTTTTGTAGGACAGCCTCGGGCAAATTCCATGACGATGTCACAGGAAGCGTCTTCTTTGGCTGTTATGACACCTGGAACTTCCTGACCTGTGTAAACAGTCTTCTCAAGAACAAGGAAGTTATAATGCAAGTCAGAATTTACCTATGTTGTGATGAGCGTCTGTTTTCTCAGTAGCTTCACCGATATAGCAAACGGTTTGAATGCAACTATAGTCTCACATTTTATTCCTGTATTTTGTTTGTTTGCAAAGTACATTGTTTAAAGAGTAACTTGAAAATTGTTGAGCTAGGACCGTGGTTTTGAATGCCATTAAAACTTTCAACTTTTAGTATAGCCCAGTAGGTCCACCGTTAAAGTAAACACCATGGGTTTGAACTTCAATGTAACCTCAGATTTACTGTTCGTCCTTTACAACTTTTGGTTGATCCCGGTACGGTCACCGTTAACAGCAATCATCATGGGTTTGATTCCCATTAAAGACTCTATATGTACACAATTATAGCGAAGGAAATAGATTTTTCTTTGATGCTTATACCGTCACTTACCTCTTGCAGGACAGCCTCAGGCAAATCTCCATACGATGTCACAGGAAGCGTCTTCTTTGGCTGTTACGACACCTGGGACTTCCTGACCTGTATAAACAGTCTTCTCAAGAACAAGGAATTTATAATGCAAGCCACAGTTTACCTATGCGTTGATCAGAGTCTCTTTTCTCAGTAGCTTAACCGATATAGTAGGCTCAGTCTCCAGCCGTGGGTGTCTCGATGCGCCCGCGATATCTCCCCACCTCACGGCTGGGCGCACGGGTTTGGTTATTGTTTACATTGACCAATCAGAAACGAACCCGCCGAAATTTGCGGGGCATAAATTAGCGGGTATTTGCATAAATAAACAAAGATGGTGGACTATGCAAGCTTTAACAGGCGGGTTTGAAAATGCTTGCTCGTACGCGCTTCAGAAGTTTGGGTTTGATAATTTCAGGGATAAACAGAGTCTTGCTATGAAGAAACTTATTTTGGGACGAGATGCATTTGTCATTCTACCGACTGGTTCGGGTAAATCCTTAATTTTTCAAGCTTTTCCACTAGTGTTGGATCACTTCGAAGGAAAGCAAAGTTCGCATCAATCTATTCTATTATGTAAATGCGTGTCCATTTTCCGCATAATTGTAATGACGTCATGGACAAGCAACCAAAGCCGTGCGCCCAGCCGTGAGGTGGGGAGATATCGCGGGCGCATCGAGACACCCACGGCTGGAGACTGAGCCTACCGATATAGCAAACGGTTTGAATGCAACTAAAGTCTCATATTTTCCTCCTGTGCTTTGTTTGTTTGCAAACTACAATGTTTGAAGAGCAACTTCAGAATTGTTGAGCAGGGACCATGGTTTTGAATACCATTACAAATTGCAACTTTTGATAGAGACCACTAGGTGCACCGTTAAAGCAAAGATCATGGGTTTCATTCCAATTAAAGACTGGATGTGTCCACAATTATAGGAAAGAAAATCGATTTTTCTTTTATGCTTATACAGTCACTTACCTCTTGTAAGACAGCCTCGGACAAATTTCCATACGATGTCACTTGAAGCGTCTTCTTTGGCTGTTATGACACCCGGAAGTTCCTGACCTGTGTAAACAGTCTTCTCAAGAACAAGGAAGTTATAATGCAAGCCACAGTTTACCTATGTGTTGATCAGAGTATCTTTTTTCAGTAGCTTCACCGATATAGCAAACGGTATGAATGCAACTAAAGTCTCACATTTTCCTCCCGTGCTTTGTTTGTTTGCAAACTACAATGTTTGAAGAGCAACTTCAGAATTGTTGAGCAGGTTCCATGGTTTTGAATACCGTTACCAATTGCAACTTTTGATAGAGACCAGTAGGTGCGCCGTTAAAACAAAGATCATGGGTTTCATTCCAATTAAAAACTGGATATGTCCACAATTATAGCGAAGGAAATCGATTTTTCTTTTATGCTTATAAAGTCACTTACCTCTTGCAGGACAGCCTCAAGCAAATCTCCATACGATGTCACAGGAAGCGTCTTCTTTGGCTGTTACGACACCTGGGACTTCCTGACCTGTATAAACAGTCTTCTCAAGAACAAGGAAGTTAGATTGCAAGCTACAGTTTACCTATGTGTTGATCAGAGTCTCTTTTCTCAGTAGCTTCGCCGATATAGCAAACGGTTTAAATGCAACTAAAGTGTCACATTTTCCTCCTGTGCTTTGTTTGTTTGCAAACTACAATGCTTGAAGAGCAACTTCAAAATTGTTGAGCAGGGACCATGGTTTTGAATACCATTACAAATTGCAACTTTTTATAGAGACCTGTAAGTCCACTGTTAAAGCAAAGATCATGGCTTTCATTCCCATTGAAGACTTGATATGTCCACAATTGTAGCGAAAGTAATCGATTTTTCTTTTATGCTCATACAGTCACTTACCTTTTGTAAGACAGCCTCAGGAAAATATCCATACAATGTCACAGGAAGCGTCTTCTTTGGCTGTTACGACACCTGGGACTTCCTGACCTGTATAAACAGTCTTCTCAAGAACAAGGAAGTTATAATGCAAGCAACTGTTTACCTATGTGTAGATCAAAGTCTCTTTTCTCAGTAGCTTCACGGATATATCAAACGGTTTGAATGCAACTAAAGTCTCATATTTTCCTCCTGTGCTTTGTTTGTTTGCAAACTACAATGTTTGAAGAGCAACTTCAGAATTGTTGGGCAGGTTCCATGGTTTTGAATACCGTTACAAATTGCAACTTTTGATAGCGACCAGTAGGTGCACCGTTAAAGCAAAGATCATGGGTTTCATTCCAATTAAAGACTGGATATGTGCACAATTATAGGGAAGAAAATAGATTTTTCTTTTATGCTTATACAGTCACTTACCTCTTGCAGGACAGCCTCAAGCAAATCTCCATACGATGTCACAGGAAGCGTCTTCTTTGGCTGTTATGACACCTGGAACTTCCTGACCTGTGTAAACAGTCTTCTCAAGAACAAGGAAGTTAGATTGCAAGCTACAGTTTACCTATGTGTTGATCAGAGTCTCTTTTCTCAGTAGCTTCGCCGATATAGCAAACGGTTTAAATGCAACTAAAGTGTCACATTTTCCTCCTGTGCTTTGTTTGTTTGCAAACTACAATGCTTGAAGAGCAACTTCAAAAATTGTTGAGCAGGGACCATGGTTTTGAATACCATTACAAATTGCAACTTTTTATAGAGACCTGTAAGTCCACTGTTAAAGCAAAGATCATTGGTTTCATTCCCATTGAAGTCTGGATATGTCCACAATTGTAGCGAAAGTAATCGATTTTTCTTTTTATGCTCATACAGTCACTTACCTCTTGTAAGACAGCCTCGGGCAAATTTCTATACGATGTCACAGGAAGCGTCTTCTTTGCCTGTTATGACACCTGGAACTTCCTGACCTGTGTAAACAGTCTTCTCAAGAACAAGGAAGTTATAATGCAAGTCAGAATTTACCTATGTTGTGATGAGCGTCTGTTTTCTCAGTAGCTTCACCGATATAGCAAACGGTTTGAATGCAACTATAGTCACATTTTATTCCTGTATTTTGTTTGTTTGCAAAGTACATTGTTTAAAGAGTAACTTGAAAATTGTTCAGCTAGGACCGTGGTTTTGAATGCCATTAAAACTTTCAACTTTTAGTATAGCCCAGTAGGTCCACCGTTAAAGTAAACTATGGGTTTGAACTTTAATGCAACCTCAGCTTTACAACTTTTGGTTGATCCCGGTACGGTCACCGTTAACAGCAATCATCATGGGTTTGATTCCCAATAAAGACTCCATATGTACACAATTATAGCGAAGGAAATCGAATTTTCTTTGATGCTTATACAGTCACTTACCTCTTGCAGGACATCCTCAGGAAAATCTCCATACGATGTCACAGGAAGCATCTTCATTGGCTGTTATGACACTTGGAACTTCCTGACCTGTATAAACAGTCTTCTCAAGAACAAGGAAGTTATAATGGAAGTTACAGTTTACCTATGTGTTGATCAAAGTCTCTTTTCTCAGTAGCTTCACCGATATATCAAACGGTTTGAATGCAACTAAAGTCTCACATTTACCTCCTGTGCGTTGTTTGTTTGCAAACTACAATGTTTGAAGAGCAACTTTAGAATTGTTGAGCAGGGAGTATGGTTTTGAATAGCATTACAAATTGCAACTATTTATAGAGACCTGTAAGTCCACCGTTAAAGCAAAGATCATGGCTTTCATTCCCATTGAAGACTTGATATGTCCACAATTGTAGCGAAAGAAATCGATTTTTCTTTTATGCTCATACAGTAACTTACCTCTTTGTAGGACAGCCTCCGTCAAATTTCCATACGATGTCACTTGAAGCTTCTTCTTTGGCTGTTTTGACACCCGGAACTTCCTGACCTGTGTAAACAGTCTTCTCAAGAACAAGGAAGTTATAATGCAAGCCACAGTTTACCTATGTGTTGATCAGAGTATCTTTTTTCAGTAGCTTCACCGATATAGCAAACGGTTTGAATGCAACTAAAGTCTCACATTTTCCTCCCGTGCTTTTTTTGTTTGCAAACTACAATGTTTGAAGAGCAACTTCAGAATTGTTGAGCAGGTTCCCTGGTTTTGAATACCGTTACCAATTGCAACTTTTGATAGAGACCAGTAGGTGCGCCGTTAAAACAAAGATCATGGGTTTCATTCCAATTAAAAACTGGATATGTCCACAATTATAGGGAAGGAAATCGATTTTTCTTTTATGCTTATACAGTCACTTACCTCTTGCAGGACAGCCTCAAGCAAATCTCCATACGATGTCACAGGAAGCGTCTTCTTTAGCTGTTACGACACCTGGGACTTCCTGACCTGTATAAACAGTCTTCTCAAGAACAAGGAAGTTAGAATGCAAGCCGAAGTTTACCTATGTGTTGATCAGAGTCTCTTTTCTCAGTAGCTTCACCGATATAGCAAACGGTTTAAATGCAACTAAAGTCTCACATTTTCCTCCTGTGCTTTGTTTGTTTGCAAACTACAATGCTTGAAGAGCAACTTCAGAATTATTGAGCAGGGACCATGGTTTTGAATACCATTACAAATTGCGACTTTTTATAGAGACCTGTAAGTCCACCGTTAAAGCAAAGCTCATGGGTTTCATTCCCATTGAAGACTCGATATGTCCACAATTGTAGCGAAGGAGCAGGGACAATGGTTTTGAATACCATTACAAATTGCAACTTTTGATAGAGACCAGTAGGTGCACGGTTAAAGCAAAAATCATGGGTTTCATTCCAATTAAAAACTGGATATTTCCACAATTATAGCGAAGGAAATCGATTTTTCTTTTATGCTTATACAGTCACTTACCACTTGCAGGACAGCCTCATGGAAATCTCCATAGGATGTCACAGGAAGCGTCTTTATTGGCTGTTACGACACCTGGAACTTCCTGACCTGTATAAACAGTCTTCTCAAGAACAAGGAAGTTAGAATGCAAGCCACAGTTTACCTATGTGTTGATCAAAGTCTCTTTTCTCAGTAGCTTCACCGATATATCAAACGGTTTGAATGCAACTAAAGTCTTATATTTTCCTCTTGTTCTTTGTTTGTTTGCTAACTACAATGTTTGAACAGCAACTTCAGAGTTGTTGAGCAGTTTCCATGGTTTTGAATACCATTACAAATTGCAACTTTTGATAGAGACCACTAGGTGCACCGTTAAAGCAAAGATCATGGGTTTCATTCCAATTAAAGACTGGATGTGTCGACAATTATAGGGAAGAAAATTGATTTTTCTTTTATGCTTATACAGTCACTTACGTCTTGCGGGACAGCCTCAAGCAAATCTCCATACGATGTTACAGGAAGCGTCTTCTTTGGCTGTTACGACACCTGTGACTTCCTGACCTGTATAAACAGTCTTCTCAAGAACAAGGAAGTTAGAATGGAAGCCACAGTTTACCTATGTGTTGATCAGAGTGTCCTTTCACAGTAGCTTCACCGATATAGCAAACGGTTTAAATGCAACTAAAGTCGCACATTTTCCTCCTGTGCTTTGTTTGTTTGCAAACTACAATGCTTGAAGAGCAACTTCAGAATTGTTGAGCAGGGACCATGGTTTTGAATACCATTTCAAATTGCAACTTTTTATAGAGACCTGTAAGTCCACCGTTAAAGCAAAGATCATTGGTTTCACTCCCATTGAAGACTCGATATGTCCACAATTGTAGCGAAGGAAATCGATTTTTCTTTTATGCTTATACAGTCACTTATCTCTTGTAGGACAGCCTCGGGCAAATTTCCATACGATGTCACAGGAAGCGTCTTCTTTGGCTGTCACGACACCTGGGTCTTCCTGACCTGTATAAACAGTCTTCTCAAGAACAAGAAGTTATAATACAAGCCACAGTACCTATGTGTTGATCAGAGTCTCTTTTCTCAGTAGCTTCACCGATATAGTAAACGGTTTGAATGCAACTAAAGTTTCATATTTTCCTCTTGTGCTTTGTTTGTTTGCAAACTACAATGTTTGAGAGCAACTTCAGAATTGTTGAGCAGGGACGATGGTTTTCAATACCATTTCAAATTGCAACTTTTTATAGAGACCTGTAAGTCCACCGTTAAAGCAAAGATCATTGGTTTCATTCCCATTGAAGACTCGATATGTCCACAATTGTAGCGAAGGAATGCGATTTTTCTTTTATGCTTATACAGTCACTCACCTCTTGTAGGACAGCCTCGGGCAAAATTTCCATACGATGTCACAGGAAGCGTCTTCTTTGGCTGTTATGACACCTGGAACTTCCTGACCTGTGTAAACAGTCTTCTCAAGAACAAGGAAGTTATAATGCAAGTAAGAATTAACTTATGTTGTGATGAGCGTCTGTTTTCTCAGGTAGCTTCACCGATATAACAAACGATTTGAATGCAACTATAGTCCTCACATTTTCCTCCTGTATTTTGTTTGTTTGCAAAGTACATTGTTTAAAGAGTAACTTGAGAATTGTTGAGCTAGGACCGTGCATTTGAATGCCATTAAAACTTTCAAACTTTAGTATAGCCCAGTAGGTCTACCGTTAAAGTAAACACCATGGGTTTGAACTTCAATGCAGCCTCAGATTTACTGTTCGTCCTTTACAACTTTTGGTTGATCCCGGTACGGTCACCGTTAACAGCAATCATCGTGGGTTTGATTCCCATTAAAGACTCCATATGTACACAATTATAGCGAAGGAAATCGATTTTTCTTTTATGCTTATACAGTCACTTACCTCTTGCAGGACAGCCTCAGGAAAATCTCCATACGATGTCACAGGAAGCGTCTTCTTTGGCTGTTACGACACCTGGGACTTCCTGACCTGTATAAACAGTCTTCTCAAGAACAAGGAAGTTATAATGCAAGCCACAGTTTGCCTATGCGTTGATCAGAGTCTCTTTTCTCAGTAGCTTAACCGATATAGCAAACGGTTTGAATGCAACTAAAGTCTCACATTTTCCTCCTGTGCTTTGTTTATTTGCAAACTACAATGTTTGAAGAGCAACTTCAGAATTGTTGAGCAGGTTCCATGGTTTTAAATGTCGTTACAAATTGCAACTTTTGATAGAGACCAGTAGGTGCACCGTTAAAGCAAAGATCATGGGTTTCATTCCAATTAAAGACTGGATATGTCCACAATTATAGGGAAGGAAATCGATTTTTCTTTTATGCTAATACAGTCACTTACCTCTTGCAGGACAGCCTCAAGCAATCTCCATACGATGTCACAGGAAGCGTCTTCTTTGATTGTTACGACAACTGGAACTTCCTGACCTGTATAAACAGTCTTCTCAAGAACAAGGAAGTTAGAATGCAAGCCACAGTTTACCTATGTGTTCATCAAAGTCTCTTTTCTCAGTAGCTTCACCGATATATCAAACGGTTTGAATGCAACTAAAGTCTCATATTTTCCTCCTGTGCTTTGTTTGTTTGCAAACTACAATGTTTGAAGAGCAACTTCAGAATTGTTGAGCAGGGACCATGGTTTTGAATACCATTACAAATTGCAACTTTTTATAGAGACCTGTAAGTCCACCAACAAAGCGAAGATCATGGGTTTCATTCCCATTGAAGACTCGATATGTCCACAATTGTAGCGAAGGAAATCGATTTTTCTTTTATGCTTATACAGTCACTTACCTCTTTTAGGGAAACCTCGGGTAAATTTCCATACGATGTCACAGGAAGCGTCTTCTTTGGCTGTTACGACACCTAGAACTTCCTGACCCGTGTCAAGGAAGTTATAATGCAAGTCAGAATTTACTTATGTTGTGATGAGCGTCTGTTTTCTCAGTAGCTTCACCGATATAGCAAACGATTTGAATGCAACTATAGTCTCGCATTTTCCTCCTGTATTTTGTTTGTTTGCAAAGTACATTGTTTAAAGAGTAACTTGAGAATTGTTGAATAAGGACCGTGCTTTTGAACGCCATTAAAACTTTCAACTTTTAGTAGAGCCCAGTAGGTCGACAGTTAAAGTTAAGACCATGGGTTTGAACTTCAATGCAACCTTAGATTTACTGTTCGTACCTTACAACTTTTGGTTGATCCCGGTACGGTCACCGTTAACAGCAATCATCATGGGTTTGATTCCCATTAAAGACTCCATATGTACACAATTAAAGGGAAGGAAATCGATTTTTCTTTTATGCTTATACAGTCACTTACCTCTTGCAGGACTGCCTCAAGCAAATCTCCATACGATGTCACAGGAAGCGTCTTCATTGGCCGCTACGACACCTGGAACTTCCTGTCCTGTATAAACAGTCTTCTCAAGAACAAGGAAGTTATAATGCAAGCCACAGTTTACCTATGTGTTGATCAAAGTCTCTTTTCTCAGTAGCTTCACCGATATAGCAAGCGGTTTTAATGCAACTAAAGTCTCACATTTTCCTCCTGTGCTTTGTTTATTTGCAAACTACAATGCTTGAAGAGCAATTTTAGAATTGTTGAGCAGGTTCCATGGTTTTGAATACCGTTACGAATTGCAACTTTTGATAGAGACCAGTAGGTGCTCCGTTAAAGCAAAAATCATGGGTTTCACTCCAATTAAAAACTGGATATGTCCACAATTGTAGCGAAGGAAATCGATTTTTCTTTTATGCTGATACAGTCACTTACATCTTGCTGGACAGCCTAAGGGAAATCTCCATACGATGTCACAGGAAGCGTCTTTATTGGCTGTTACGACACCTGGAACTTCCTGACCTGTATAAACAGTCTTCTCAAGAACAAGGAAGTTATAATACAAGCCACAGTTTACCTATGTGTTGATCAAAGTCTCTTTTCTCAGTAGCTTCACCGATATATCAAACGGTTTGAATGCAAGTAAAGTCTCATATTTTCCTCCTGTGCTTTGTTTGTTTGCAAACTACAATGTTTGAAGAGCAACTTCAGAATTGTTGAGCAGGGACCATGGTTTTGAAAACCATTACAAATTGCAACTTTTTATAGAGACCTGTAAGTCCACCGTTAAAGCAAAGATCATGGGTTTCATTCCTATTGAAGACTCGATATGTCCACAACTGTAGCGAAGGAAATCGATTTTTCTTTTATACTTATACAGTGACTTACCTCTTGTAGGACAGCCTCGGGAAATTTCCATACGATGTCACAGGAAGCGTCTTCTTTGGCTGTTATGACACCTGGAACTTCATGACCTCTGTAAACAGTCTTCTCAAGAACAAGGAAGTTATAATGCAAGTCAGAATTTACTTATGTTGTTATGAGCGTCTGTTTTCTCAGTAGCTTCACCGATATAGCAAACGATTTGAATGCAACTATAGTCTCACATTTTCCTCCTGTATTTTGTTTGTTTGCAAACTACAATGTTTGAAGAGCAACTTCAGAATTGTTCAGCAGGTTCCATGGTTTTGAATACCGTTACAAATTGCAACTTTTGATAGAGATCAGTAGGTGCACCGTTAAAGCAAAGATCATGGGTTTCATTCCAATTAAAAACTGGATATGTCCACAATTATAGGGAAGGTAATCGATTTTTCTTTTATGCTTATACAGTCACTTACTTCTTGCAGGACAGCCTCAAGCAAATCTCCATACGATGTCACAGGAAGCGTCTTCTTTGGCTGTTACGACACCTGGAACCTCCTGACCTGTATAAGCAGTCTTCTCAAGAACAAGGAAGTTAGAATGCAAGCCACAGTTTACGTATGTGTTGATCAGAGTCTCTTTTCTCAGTAGCTTCACCGATATATCAAACCGTTTGAATGCAACTAAAGTCTCATATTTTCCTCCTGTGCTTTGTTTGTTTGTAAACTACAATGTTTGAAGAGCAACTTCAGAATTGTTGAGCAGGGACCATGGTTTTGAATACCATTTCAAATTGCAATTTTTTATAGAGACCTGTAAGTCCACCGTTAAAGCAAAGCTCATGGGTTTCATTCCCATTGAAGACTCGATATGTCCACAATTGTAGCGAAGGAAATCGATTTTTCTTTTATGCTTATACAGTCACTTACCTCTTGCAGGACAGCCTCAAGCAAATCTCCATACGATGTCACAGGAAGCGTCTTCTTTGGCTGTTACGACACCTGGGACTTCCTGACCTGTATAAACAGTCTTCTCAAGAACAAGGAAGTTAGAATGCAAGCCACAGTTTACGTATGTGTTGATCAGAGTCTCTTTTCTCAGTAGCTTCACCGATATAGCAAACGGTTTAAATGTAACTAAAGTCTCACATTTTCCTCCTGTGCTTTGTTTGTTTGCAAACTACAATGCTTGAAGAGCAACTTCAGAATTGTTGAGCAGGCACCATGGTTTTGAATAACATTACAAATTGCAACTTTTTATAGAGACCTGTAAGTCCACCGTTAAAGCAAAGCTCATGGGTTTCATTCCCATTGAAGACTCGATATGTCCACAATTGTAGCGAAGGAAATCGATTTTTCTTTTATGCTTATACAGTCACTTACCTCTTGCAGGACAGCCTCAGGCAAATCTCCATACGATGTCACAGGAAGCGTCTTCTTTGGCTGTTACGACACCTGGGACTTCCTGACCTGTATAAACAGTCTTCTCAAGAACAAGAAGTTATAATGCAAGCCACAGTTTACCTATGTGTTGATAAGAGTCTCTTTTCTCAGTAGCTTCACCGAAATAGCAAACGGTTTGAAGGCAACTAAAGTCTCATATTTTCCTCGTGTGCTTTGTTTGTTTGGAAACTACAATGTTTGAACAGCAACTTCAGAATTGTTAGGCAGTTGCCATGGTTTTGAATACCATTACAAATTGCAACTTTTGATAGAGACCACTAGGTGCACCGTTAAAGCAAAGATCATGGGTTTCATTCCAATTAAAGACTGGATGTGTTCACAATTATAGGGAAGAAAATCGATTTTTCTCTTATGCTTATACAGTCACTTACCTCTGGCAGGACAGCCTCAGGGAAACCTCCATACGTTGTCACAGGAAGCGTCTTTATTGGCTGTTACGACACCTGGAACTTCCTGACCTGTATAAACAGTCTTCTCAAGAACAAGGAAGTTATAACGCAAGCCACAGTTTACCTATGTGTTGATCAAAGTCTCTTTTCTCAGTAGCTTCACCGATATATCAAACCGTTTGAATGCAACTAAAGTCTCACATTTTCCTCCTGTGCTTTGTTTGTTTGGAAACTACAATGTTTGAAGAGCAACTTCAGAATTGTTGAGCAGGGACCATGGTTTTGAATACCATTTCAAATTGCAATTTTTTATAGAGACCTGTAAGTCCACCGTTAAAGCAAAGATCATTGGTTTCATTCCCATTGAAGACTGGATATGTCCACAATTGTAGCGAAGGAAATCGATTTTTCTTTTATGCTGATACAGTCACTTACCTCTTGTAGGACAGCCTCGGGCAAATTTCCATACGATGTCACAGAAAGCGTCTTCTTTGGCTGTCACGACACCTGGGACTTCCTGACCTGTATAAACAGTCTTCTCAAGAACAAGAAGTTATAATGCAAGCCACAGTTTACCTATGTGTTGATCAGAGTCTCTTTTCTCAGTAGCTTCACCGATATAGCAAACGGTTTGAATGCAACTAAAGTCTCATATTTTCCTCGTGTGCTTTGTTTGTTTGGAAACTACAATGTTTGAACAGCAACTTCAGAATTGTTAAGCAGTTTCCATGGTTTTGAATACCATTACAAATTGCAACTTTTGATAGAGACCAGTAGGTGCACCGTTAAAGCAAAGATCATGGGTTTCATTCCAATTAAAGACTGGATGTGTCCACAATTATAGGGAAGAAAATCGATTTTTCTCTTATGCTTATACAGTCACTTACCTCTTGCAGGACAGCCTCAGGAAAATGTCCATACGATGTCATAGGAAGCGTCTTCTTTGGCTGTTACGACACCTGGAACTTTCTGACCTGTATAAACAGTCTTCTCAAGAACAAGGAAGTTATAACGCAAGCCACAGTTTACCTATGTGTTGATCAAAGTCTCTTTTCTCAGCAGCTTAACCGATATAGCAAACGGTTTGAATGCAACTAAGGTCTCACATTTTCCTCCTGTACTTTGTTTGTTTGCAAACTACAATGTTTGAAGAGCAACTTCAGAATTGTTGAGCAGTTTCCATGGTTTTGAATACCGTTACAAATTGCAACTTTTTATAGAGACCAGTAGGTGCACCGTTAAAGCAAAGATCATGGGTTTCATTCCAATTAAAGACTGGATATGTCCACAATTATAGCGAAGGAAATCGATTTTTCTTTTATGCTTATAGAGTCACTTACCTCTTGCAGGACAGCCTCAGGGAAATTTACATACGATGTCACAGAAAGCGTCTTTATTGGCTGTTACGACACCTGGAACTTCCTGACCTGTATAAACAGTCTTCTTAAGAACAAGGAAGTTAGAATGCAAGCCACAGTTTACCTATGTGTTGATCAGACTCTCTTTTCTCAGTAGCTTCACCGATATAGCAAACGGTTTAAATGCAACTAAAGTCTCACATTTTCCTCCTGTGCTTTGTTTGTTTGCAAACTACAATGTTTGAAGAGTAACTTCCACTGCACGAAATATTGGATTTGCTATACCTTTGACTTTCATCAAAGGTGTGGTCAAATGTGGCATCGACTTTGACATCACCTTTGACGCGCGTCAAAGGTGATGTGAAATGTATAACGGCTTTGCATATACCTTTGAGATGGGACAAAGGCGAAGTCAAATACGACGACGTGTTTGACTTCACCTTTGACGTGCGCCAAAGGTGAAGTCAAAGATATGACAGCTTTGATATTCTTTTGATACCTGTCAAAGGCGAGGTTAAATGTGGAAACAACTTTGACTTCGCCTTTGACGCGCGTCACAGGTGATGCCAAATATATAACGGCTTTGCATATACCTTTGAGACGGGACAAAGGCGAGGTCAAAAACGACGACGTGTTTGACTTCACCTTTGACGCGCGTTAAAGGTGAAGTCAAAGATATGACAGCTTTGATATTCTTTTGGCCCCCTGTCAAAGGCGAGGTCAAATATGTAAACAACTTTGACTTCGCCTTTGACACGCGTCAAAGGTACAGTCAAAGATATGACGGCTTTGGTATTCGTTTCTTTTGACATTTGTCAAAGGTGAGGTCAAACATACTAAGAACTTTGACTTCACCTGTGACGAGCTTCAAAGATGAAGTGAAAGATACGACGGCTTTGCTTTTGTTTTGAACATCTTGTCACGTTTACTTACGATTAACTGACCAAAATGGCCGTCCCGAGCGGCCGGACGATAGACTGGAGCCGAGGCAGCCAGTTTCCCGCGCTTTCCGCCGGTTGCCATTTCTCTTTGACCAATCACAACCAAGATACATCTGACGCGTACAGAGTGAGTCGAGGAGAAAAAAATATTCTGATTTTCCTGCGTTCAGTTCGTTCAGAAGATCATTTGGATAATAATCTTTCCACCTTTCTTTGACTCAAACTTCACTTAAGATGAAAAGGTAAGTCTCTTTGACATTTAAAAAATTAAATTAAGCCTTAAACAAGATGTAAGAGTTCTCAAGCGTTCCAACACGGATATTTGCTTTCTCAGACTTCTATTAAACTTGCCGTAAACAAACAGAATGAACTTTATTTATTTCCAGCTAATCCTTTTTGTATATAAAATGTTAGCTTTTGATGCTTGTTTATGAAATACAAGGTCACCAAACGAGGCTATTTAGTGAACTGTTTATATTAATGACAAACCCTGGATATCCGTTTTATTCATCATTAATTTTATTTGTCATTTGCAACTGAAAATGGCGGGATACCAGTTTGTAGAAAACCGAATTGTTTGTTCATAATACTTAAGCTTAAAATAACACTTCAACATCGCATATTTCATTTGTGATACACAATCTTGCTACAGGGAATGTTGAAGTTTTTGCTGCATAGAACATTGAGCTCCATGTTTAAAAACTAATTCATATGTTTTGGGTGCATCACATTTAACTTGATAGAGTCTAAATAATGGTCGCAGGCACCATGCTTACAATTTACAATTTACAACCTACAATTTTTTTCTTTACAAGTGGTGAGTTCTTCTGTTCTACTTTTAGTTTTACATTTGGGTGAAATTAATATTAATTTCTAACAAAGATACATTTTACTGTTCCAACAGTATAAACGAATAACATTTTCAGATCAGATGCCCAATAAAGACAGTCAGTTTATTAAAAAGTCATGTAATTATATTATTTGATTTTCCAGCAACCTCCCATTAAATTGGACACTGTGCTTTGTTTCAAATCTTGGTTTTTACTTTTTGCAAGCACAATGTTATAATTACCTTAGTATGTTTATTTGAAAGTAATTAATTTTATGTGTAAACAGGCATGAAAATTTGAAGAGCAAAGATGTCTTGCTGGGCTGTTGCCAAGTCAGCTTGCCGTTGGCAGCTACACGTGTCTGGTTATTCAATCAAAGAATGCGATGATCAGAAGACCAAAGAAGTAAATATTTCTCTATAACTTTCAAGAGTGTAAAGAGCCACTGAACAGATCATGCTTAAACGCAAGACACTTTTCAGGTTCCATTAGAACGAGTGAACATATTAGCCACCCTTTCGGTCCCAAGAATGCTTGATTATTTTTAAAGCAGCAGTTAACGAAAATCATTACGAAAAAATCAGTTAATTTATTAATACTTAAAAAATTAAAATTAATGAAAAATGATTAAAACAAATATACAGGTAAAGGAAATGATGTAAGTTAAGAGAATCGCTTGTCATACTTCCACATTC
The DNA here is from genome assembly GCA_024195265.1 of Dendrophyllia cribrosa. Classification (NCBI taxonomy): domain Eukaryota; kingdom Metazoa; phylum Cnidaria; class Anthozoa; order Scleractinia; family Dendrophylliidae; genus Dendrophyllia; species Dendrophyllia cribrosa. The sequence goes on along the minus strand of JAJLRJ010000009.1, from coordinate 27,556,340 downwards.
AAAAAATAATTCAAGCTTCAAGAAATGAATGGATGTACAGTATCGCATCGAGCATACGTAAACAATCATGTGAAAACACGACCTTTATATTTTGGTATAAAACATGCCATGATTGTTCAAACAAATATGTGTGACTTAGCCTGTTCATAATCTGAGAACTCTAATTTGCATTCAAAGTGATTATAACTTAAGTTTGAAAGAAAAGACAAAAAGGCGGCTGTAAATGCATGGATAACATTTTCAGGGCACAAACAACTTCAACTGATATTGCAATTAAAATGCATGCCTGTTTGCCGAACTCATTTCTGATCTAGAGTCAGGTGAGATTAGGTTCACCTAATGCATAAATTATGTTACAGTCACACCACACTTGAAACCTACTTCACAGTCAGGTTTTCATGCCACATATGGTCTTGAAAAGATGCAACAAACAGTATATTGTCTTTTCTTCAACTTTATAACAAACTAACTATAATGCATGTGTAATTTTGTAATGATAACAAGTGGGCAGATGACAAAATGTGTTGTCGTCTCAGTGAAATTCATCTCCTGTAAAAAATTCTTGTCACGGAAAACATTATTTCATTTCAGCACCTGAAATATGATCTTATGTATTGATTTCGTGAAAGCCGAAATTTGACACTGAAAATCCACAAAAAAAATACTTGAATTTTACCATAAACGTTCATATGGTAGTTAATTAATTTTTAAACTTTTTAAACATAGCTGTGGCTCATAACTTGTTATATGTATGACTGATATACATGGCAGTACAGTTAATTGGCAGGGATGAGTTATTGTTGGCTTTCGATTGCCGTCAGCAACCATGTAGCAATTAAGGAGGCTCGTACCCATTTCTCAAGTCCACACCCTTTCAATTTTAATGGGCCATATCTTTTGTTGTTGCGCAAAAAAAGACAAGCCACTTTGCATGCAAACACACAATACACTGAACTTTATGTGAGTATGGGATTTTGTTTACATCGGTGCTTCCATGGCAACAGAATGGTGATCCTCCGAAATTCACAAAATGCGGAGTTTCTCTAGATCGAGAGAATTTTTTGTAAAACCCGCTACTGGACTAATTGATTAGACCATGGGCTTCAACTGGACAAAGTTTAAAAGAAATGTATGAGAGCGTTTTTGAAATTTTGGGGGATGAAGTTTTGGGATATTGTAAATACAGTGAAAAACATACTATCGACCTTATTGGCTAATATTATCTAAAGAAAACGATGCGCGATGGGAATGCAGTTTCGTCTCAAAATAGTTTGACTCCATTTGAAATAGTGTGGGAAAAAGTGAGGGGGTTGCTTTGGCCGATTGCGAGAAAGAAGGATTTGATTAGCGTACGTTCAGCTGCTTAATACATTAGATAGGATGATAGGATTAAATTATAATTAGTATAAAATTTGTGTAAAGCGCTTTTTGATCATTTTAAATGTTAAAAGGCGCTATATTAAGTGAATAAATTATTATTATTATTATCATTGTTGCCATTTTTGTATGTAATTTGGTCTACGCCTACAAATGTGATGATAATTTGGAAACAGCGAGATAATTTTTTTTAATTGACAATCTGGAAATTAATTATCAATTTATATGGCCCGCAAGTTTCAAGGCATTGAAGACAAGCAAGGCAATAAAATAGGGCCCCCAATGTACCAATTTACTCCCGCAGATTTTGAGTTTACAAGTGAGAGTCCTCATTATTCACGAGTATTGTCTTAAAGTTTCATCAGATCCACGTGCAAAACTTTAGCAAAAAAAATTATTTGCATCGAACAGAACGCTCGATTGCTTTCCGAAGAATTTTCCGAAACATGCTAATAACTGGCTTGCGTTACGAATAGCAATGACAACAGTACTGATGAAGACAACGTCGGAAACGTCACGTTTAATTTCATCAAGTGGGATGCAGAAATAACACGCTTTGGCAATGGTTTATGATTGTCTCACTCTGGTTATTTGTTGCAATCGGCGTAGCATCTGTTACTTATTTAGATATAATATAGCGCAAAGCAAAATTCTCAGCTAAAATATAAAATTGTCACACTGTTCTTTGCGTGGGACATAAGAAGCATTGTTTCTGTATTTCGTTTATAAATTTGCAAATTGGGATATGTTCTTCTTGTCCTGCAATTTTACAGAGACCCTAGGTATGGCTGCATTACAGCGTAATTGCGCGACATCGAGTGCGTAATGTTATTATAATTCTCAAGCCAGTTATTAGCATGTTACGGAAAATTCTTCGGAAAGCAATCGAGCGTTCTGTTCGATGCAAATAAACTTTTTGCTAAAGTTTTGTACGTGCATATGAAACTTGAAAACAATACTCGTGAATAATGAGGACGCTCACTTGTAAACACAAAGTCTGCATGAAAACATTGGTACATTGGAGGCCCTATTTTATTGCCTTGCATGTCTTCAATGCGCCTTGAAACTCGCAGGCCATATAAACTGATGATTAATCTCGAGGTTGTCAATTTAAAAAAAAAAAATTATCTCACGGTTTCCAAATTATCATCACATTCATAGGCTTAGCCCAAATTACATACAAAAATGGCAACAATGAGCAGCTGAACGTACGCTAATCAAATCCTTCTTTCTCGCAATCGGGCAAAGCAACCCCTTCACTTTTTCACACACCAATTAAAATGGAATCAAACTACTAGGAGATGAAACTGCATTCCCATCGCGCATCGTTTTCTTTAGATATTAGCCAATTATGTCGATAGTATGTTTTTCACTGTATTTACAATCCCCAAAACTTCATCCCCCAAAATTTCAAAAACGCTCTCATACATTTCTTTTAAACTTTGTCCAGCTGAAGCCCATGGTCAAATCAATTGCTCCACTAGCGGGTTTTACAAAAATTCTCTCGATCTAGAGGAACTCCGCAACTTGTGAATTTCGGAGGATCACCATTCTGTTGCCATGGAAGCACCGATGAAAACAAATCCTATACTCCCATAAAGTTCAATGTATTGTGTGTTTGCATGCAAAGTGCTTGACCTTTTATGCGCTACAACAAAAGATATGGCCCATTAAAATTGAAAGGGTGTGGACTTGAGAAATGGCTACGAGCCTCCTTAAAGGATATAATCCTGTTGCAGGCAAGAAATTTGTAATTTCTGTAAAACCCTGAAAAATCAGAATCTCTTACAGGAATAATATTATTTATCACTTACTTTATATCATTTTTAGGTGCAACTGCCAAAGTCCAAAATAATTCATTCCAATTAATCTTTTCGTGAAATCCTTGAATTAAGTCTTTAAGGTAGTTCTCTCCTAGGCTCCAACCGGCATACTTCAAAGAGCTCAAAAGCTAGTTTTCCTTCTTTGCAGTTAAACGATTTTCACACACATGTTGACCAAATGATTGAAGTTTGAAATAGTGGGTGTGGCTTGGTACTCGCCATTAGTATGCTCATGTTATGAGGAAATCCCGATAAACAGTTTTTAGAGCTGCTCTCTAAAAATGCGCTTATACATAATCTTACTTTAGCTCAATGAATCTGAATTTGATATCAGCTGTTAGGCTAAGATGAAAGTTTTGGAGGATGCTCTTTTTATGCTAATCAGCGTTTCCATAGTAATGGTAAACAAATATGGCGAAAAAACAGTTTTTCCTAATTATCTTTCGATTTTGGGGCTACCCGCGATAAGCGAATAAATTTGCTATAATCTACACAGTATAGCACACTAAATTGGAAAATTTCAAATAAATTAAACTGTTCGATTTTGAATAAATTGCTGAAACATTTTTAACACGTGTTTTTTCATGTTTGAATTAAAAGTGGTCATTACATTCCATAGGTCTCACAAATTATCATTAAATTACCAAAGAAAGTTCCTCATGCGATCAGACTTAAATCTGATTACTCCCTGCAAATAGCTCTGACTAACTCCTCGGCAATAAAGAGATCGAGCTTTTCATTCAAATGCAGTTTTTCTTGACGTTTTCCCTCTTTTTAAACTGCACTTGAATGATAAGCTCGATCTCTTTATTGCCGATGAATTAGTCAGAGCTATTTGCACGGAGTAATAATGTAAGTCTGAGTAAACTTTCTGTGATAATTTAATGATAATTTGTGAGACCTATGAAATGTTTTAACCGCTTATATTTTTAAACATGAAAAAACACGTATTAAAATGTTTAAGGATTCAAAATCAAACAGTTTAATATGTTTGAAATTTTCCCATTTAGTGTGCTACACTGTGTAGATTATAGCGCATATATTCGCTCGTCGCGGGTAGCTCCAAAATCGAAAGATATTTAGGAAAAACTGTTTTTCGCCATATTCGTTTACTGTTGCTATGGAAACGCTGATTAGCATAAAAAGAGCATCATCCAAAACTTTCATCTTAGCCTAACAGCTGATATCAAATGCAGATTCATTGAGCTAAAGTAAGATTATGTATAAGCGCATTCAAAAAGGGAAGTGTGACCCCCCCCCCCCCCCCCCCCCCCAAAAAACAAAAAAAAAAAACTACTTGGAGCCACCTTAAGAAAATTATTTTGAAGTACTCTTTTGGTCCCGAATCGCTGATCACACGTGTGAGCGTTAGAAAAAGAGAAATTTCTTAGCCTTGCAGTTTAAACAAATAATCCAAGCGGCTCGTGATATTTTGGGACAATTTTAAAATATTACTCGAGGTATTTATACCCCATTCAAATACCCCTTGAAACCATTGTATTACCTTTACTAATTTGCTTCTTATTAGTACTACTGCATGATAATTTTGTGACACATTTGTACACTATTGCAGTTAAGGCCTCATTAATTAATTTTTAATTCAACCATGTATTTTCTGATACTATTTGAAACAGTTTTATGGCACTTTTAATTTAGTACAGAGTGTATTCTGCTTTTGACATCATTAAAATTGAATTTTTAAAACAGTCATCATGGTCTGTATATTTATCATAATGAATATTGCTGACGTAACACCAGTATTTTTTAATGATTTAATTTAAATTTCTAAAAGTGGTCAAGATATTTGACACACTTTTCACACCAATCGTAGACAATGTGATTACGCCTTGGACAAACCTTTGATAGTGGACAAAATAAAAGCGAATTGAATATCACATTTAACTTGCGTCAAAGGCATATGTCAAATATGTGGTAAAGATGGCCTTTGTCACCTTTAGCACTATATAAAGGCGGGATCAAAGATGGCCTTTGACGAGTGTCAAATGTGTGTAAAGCACATGGCAAAGACGATTCACTTTTGACAAGCCTTTGACACAAGTCTCAGACATATTTGACTACATCTTTGATCAGCCTTTGACACGCGTCGCAGACGAATTTGACTACACATTTGGTCAACCTTTGGCACGCGTCGCAGACGGATTTGACCAAACACCTTTGTTCAACCTTTGACACGCGTCACAGACAGATTTGACCACACGCCTTTGATCTACCTTTGTCACAAATCACAGACGAATTTGACTAAACCTTTGACAAACCTTTGATAATGGACAAAGGTGAATCAAATGTAATCTTTGATGCGCGTCAAAGGTATATGTCAAAGATGTGGTAAAGACGGCCTTTACCACCTTTACCACTATGTCAAAGGCGACATCAAAGATGATCTTTGACGCGCGTCACAGGTGTGGAAAGATGTAGCAAAGGAGGTCTTTGATACGCCTTTGACCACACATTTGATCGTCCGCAAAGGCGATTTTTCGTGCAGTGTTCAGAATTGTTGAGCAGGTTCCATGGTTATGAATACCATTACAAATTGCAACTTTTGATAGAGACCAGTAGGTGCACCGTCAAAGCAAAGATCATGCATTTCATTCCCATTAAAGACCGGATATGTCCACAATTATAGCGAAGGAAATCGATTTTTTTATGCTTATACAGTCACTTACCTCTTGTAGACAGCCTCGGACAAATTTCCATACGATGTCACTTGAAGCGTCTTCTTTGGCTGTTATGACACCCGGAAGTTCCTGACCTGTGTAAACAGTCTTCTCAAGAACAAGGAAGTTATAATGCAAGCCACAGTTTACCTATGTGTTGATCAGAGTATCTTTTTTCAGTAGCTTCACCGATATAGCAAACGGTATGAATGCAACTAAAGTCTCACATTTTCCTCCCGTGCTTTGTTTGTTTGCAAACTACAATGTTTGAAGAGCAACTTCAGAATTGTTGAGCAGGTTCCATGGTTTTGAATACCGTTACCAATTGCAACTTTTGATAGAGACTAGTAGGTGCGCCGTTAAAACAAAGATCATGGGTTTTCATTCCAATTAAAAAGGATATGTTGCACAATTAAGGGAAGAAAATAGATTTTTCTTATGCTTATACAGTCACTTACCTCTTGCAGGACAGCCTCAAGCAAATCTCCATACGATGTCACAGGAAGCGTTCTTCTTTGGCTGTTATGACACCTGGAACTTCCTGACCTGTGTAAACAGTCTTCTCAAGAACAAGGAAGTTAGATTGCAAGCTACAGTTTACCTATGTGTTGATCAGAGTCTCTTTTCTCAGTAGCTTCGCCGATATAGCAAACGGTTTAAATGCAACTAAAGTGTCACATTTCCTCCTGTGCTTTGTTTGTTTGCAAACTACAATGCTTGAAGAGCAACTTCAAAAATTGTTGAGCAGGGACCATGGTTTTGAATACCATTACAAATTGGCAACTTTTTATAGAGACCTGTAATCCACTGTTAAAGCAAAGATCATTGGTTTCATTCCATTGAAGTCTGGATATGTCCACAATTATAGGGAAGAAAATCGATTTTTCTTTTATGCTTATACAGTCACTTACCTCTTGCAGGACAGCCTCAGGGAAATCTCCATACGATGTCACAGGAAGCGTCTTTATTGGCTGTTACGACACCTGGAACTTCCTGACCTGTATAAACAGTCTTCTCAAGAACAAGGAAGTTATAATGCAAGCCACACTTTACCTATGTGTTGATCAAAGTCTCTTCTCAGTAGCTTCACCGATATATCAAACGGTTTGAATGCAACTAAAGTCTCACATTTTCCTCCTGTGCTATGTTTGTTTGCAAATACAATGTTTGAAGAGCAACTTCAGAATTGTTGAGCAGGGACCATGGTTTTGAAAACCATTTCAAATTGCAACTTTTTATAGAGACCTGTAAGTCCACCGTTAAAGCAAAGATCATTGGTTTCACTCCCATTGAAGACTCGATTTGTCCACAATTGTAGCGAAGGAAATCGATTTTTCTTTTATGCTTATACATTCACTTACCTCTTGTAGGACAGCCTCGGGCAAATTTCCATACGATGTCACAGAAAGCGTCTTCTTTGGCTGTCACGACACCTGGGACTTCCTGACCTGTATAAACAGTCTTCTCAAGAACAAGAAGTTATAATGCAAGCCACAGTACCTATGTTTTGATCAGAGTCTCTTTTCTCAGTAGCTTCACCGATATAGCAAACGGTTTGAATGCAACTAAAGTTTCATATTTTCCTCTTGTACTTTGTTTGTTTGCAAACTACAATGTTTGAAGAGCAACTTCAGAATTGTTGAGCAGGGACCATGGTTTTGAATACCATTTCAAATTGCAACTTTTTATAGAGACCTGTAAGTCCACCGTTAAAGCAAAGATCATTGGTTTCATTCCCATTGAAGACTCGACATGTCCACAATTGTAGCGAAGGAAAGCGATTTTTCTTTTATGCTTATACAGTCACTCACCTCTTGTAGGACAGCCTCGGGCAAATTTCCATACGATGTCACAGGAAGCGTCTTCTTTGGCTGTTATGACAGCTGGAACTTCCTGACCTGTGTAAACAGTCTTCTCAAGAACAAGGAAGTTATAATGCAAGTCAGAATTTACTTATGTTGTGATGAGCGTCTGTTTTCTCAGTAGCTTCACCGATATAACAAACGATTTGAATGCAACGATAGCCTCACATTTTCCTCCTTTATTTTGTTTGTTTGCAAAGTACATTGTTTAAAGAGTAACTTGAGAATTGTTGAGCTAGGACCGTGCTTTGAATGCCATTAAAACTTTCAAATTTTAGTATAGCCCAGTAGGTCTACCGTTAAAGTAAACACCATAGGTTTGAACTTCAATGCAACCTTACATAGGATTAAAGTAAACACCATAGGTTTGAACTTCAATGCAACCTTAGATTTACTGTTCGTCCTTTACAACTTTTGGTTGATCCCGGTACGGTCACCGTTAACAGCAATCATCATGGGATTGATTCCCATTAAAGACTCCATATGTACACAATTATAGGGAAGGAAATCGATTTTTCTTTTATGCTTATACAGTCACTTACCTCTAGCAGGACAGCCTCAGGCAAATCTCCATATGATGTCACAGGAAGCGTCTTCATTGGCTGTTACGACACCTGGAACTTCCTGACCTTTAAAAACAGTCTTCTCAAGAACAAGGAAGTTATAATGCAAGCCACAGTTTACCTATGTGTTGATCAAAGTCTCTTTTTACAGTAGCTTCACCGATATAGCAAGCGGCTTTAATGCAACTAAAGTCTCACATTTTCCTCCTGTGCTTTGTTTGTTTGCAAACTACAATGCTTGAAGAGCAACTTTAGAATTGTTGAGCAGGTTCCATGGTTTTGAATACCGTTACGAATTGCAACTTTTGATAGAGACCAGTAGGTGCACCGTTAAAGCAAAAATCATGGGTTTCATTCCAATTAAAAACTGGATATGTCCACAATTATAGCGAAGGAAATCGATTTTTCTTTTATGCTTATATAGTCACTTACCTCTTGCAGGACAACCTCAGGGAAATCTCCATACGATGTCACAGGAAGCATCTTTATTGGCTGTTACGACACCTGGAACTTCCTGACCTGTATAAACAGTCTTCTCAAGAACAAGGAAGTTATAATACAAGCCACAGTTTACCTATGTGTTGATCAGAGTCTCTTTTCTCCGTAGCTTCACCGATAAAGCAAACGGTTTAAATACAACTAAAGTCTCACATTTTCCTTCTGTGCTTTGTTTGTTTGCAAACTACAATGCTTGAAGAGCAACTTCAGAATTGTTGAGCAGGGCCATGGTTTTGAATACCATTACAAATTGCAACTGTTGACAGCGACCAGTAGGTGCACCGTTAAAGCAAAGCTCATGGGTTTCATTCCCATTGAAGACTCGATATGTCCACAATTATAGCAACGGAAATCGATTTTTCTTTTATGCTTATACAGTCACTTACCTCTTGTAGGACAGCCTCAGGCAAATCTCCATACGATGTCACAAGAAGCGTCTTCTTTGGCTGTTATGACACCTGGAACTTCCTGACCTGTGTAAACAGTCTTCTCAAGAGCAAGGAAGTTATAATGCAAGTCAGAATTTACCTATGTTTTGATGAGCGTCTGTTTTCTCAGTAGCTTCACCGATCTAGCAAACGGTTTGAATGCAACTATAGTCTCACATTTTATTCCTGTATTTTGTTTGTTTGCAAAGTTCATTGTTTAAAGAGTAACTTGAGAATTGTTGAGCTAGGACCGTGCTTTTGAATGCCATTAAAACTTTCAACTTTTAGTATAGCCCAGTAGGTCCACCGTTAAAGTAAACACCATGGGTTTGAACTTCAATGCAGCCTCAGATTTACTGTTCGTCCTTTACAACTTTTGGGTGATTCCGTTACGGTCACCGTTAACAGCAATCATCATGGGTTTGACTCCCATTAAAGACTCCATATGTACACAATTATAGCGAAGGAAATCGATTTTTGTTTTATGCTTATACAGTCACTTACCTCTTGCTGGACAGCCTCAGGCAAATCTCCATACGATCTCACAGGAAGCGTCTTCTTTGGCTGTTACGACACCTGGAACTTCCTGACCTGTATAAACAGTCCTCTCAAGAACAAGGAAGTTATAATGCAAGCCACAGTTTACCTATGCGTTGATCAGAGTCTCTTTTCTCAGTAGCTTAACCGATATAGCAAACGGTTTGAATGCAACTAAAGTCTCATATTTTCCTCCTGTGCTTTGTTTGTTTGCAAACTACATTGCTTGAAGAGCAACTTCAGAATTGTTGAGCAGGTTCCATGGTTTTGAATACCGTTACGAATTGCAACTTTTGATAGAAACCAGTAGGTGCACCATTAAAGCAAAAATCATGGGTTTCATTCCAATTAAAGACTGGATGTGTCCACAATTATAGGGAAGAAAATCGATTTTTCTTTTATGCTTCTACAGTCACTTACCTCTTACAGGACAGCCTCAGGGAAATCTCCATACGATGTCACAGGAAGCGTCTTTATTGACTGTTACGACACCTGGAACTTCCTGACCTGTATAAACAGTCTTCTCAAGAACAAGGAAGTTATAATGCAAGCCACAGTTTACCTATGTGTTGATCAGAGTCTCTTTTCTCAGTAGCTTCACCGATATAGGAAACGGTTTGAATGCAACTAAAGTCTCATATTTTCCTCTTGTGCTTTGTTTGTTTACAAAATACAATGTTTGAACAGCAACTTCAGAATTGTTAAGCAGTTTCCATGGTTTTGAATACCATTACAAATTGCAACTTTTGATAGAGACCACCAGGTGCACCGTTAAAGCAAAGATCATGGGTTTCATTCCAATTAAAGACTGGAAGTGTCCGCAATTATAGGGAAGAAAATCGATTTTTCTTTTATGCTTATACAGTCACTTACCTCTTGCAGGACAGCCTCAGGCAAATCTCCATACGATGTCACAGGAAGCGTCTTCATTGGCTGTTACGACACCTGGAACTTCCTGACCTGTATAAACAGTCTTCTCAAGAACAAGGACGTTATAATGCAAGCCACAGTTTACCTATGTGTTGATCAATGTCTCTTTTCTCAGTAGCTTCACCGATATAGCAAGCGATTTGAATGCAACTAAAGTCTCACATTTTCCTCCTGTGCTTTGTTTGTTTGCAAACTACAATGTTTGAAGGGGAACTTCAGAACTGTTGAGCAGGGACCATGGTTTTGAATACCATTACAAATTGCAACTTTTGATATAGACCTGTAAGTCCACCTTTAAAGCAAAGCTCATGGGTTTCATTCCAATTAAAGACTCGATATGTCCACAATTGTAGCGAAGGAAATCGATTTTTCTTTTATAATTATACAGTCACTTACCTCTTGCAGGACAGCCTTAGGCAAATCTCCAACCGATGTCACAGGAAGCGTCTTCTTTGGTTGTCACGACACCTGGGACTTCCTGACCTGTATAAAAAGTCTTCTCAAGAAAAAGGAAGTTATCATGCAAGCCACAGTTTATTTATGTGTTGATCAGTGTCTCTTTTCTCAGTAGCTTCACCGATATAGCAAACGGTTTGAATGCAACTAAAGTGTCATATTTTCCTCTTGTGCTTTGTTTGTTTGCAAACTACAACGTTTGAACAGCAACTTCAGAATTATTGAGCAGTTACCATGGTTTTGAACACCATTACAAATTGCAACTTTTGATAGAGACCACTAGGTGCACCGTTAAAGCAAATATCATGGGTTTCATTCCAATTAAAGACTGGATGTGTCCACGATTATAGGGAAGAAAATCGATTTTTCTTTTATGCTTATACAGTCACTTACCTCTTGCAGGACAGCCTCAGAGAAATCTCCATACGATGTCCCAGGAAGCGTCTTTATTGGCTGTTACGACACCTGGAACTTCCTGACCTGTGTAAACAGTCTTCTCAAGAACAAGAAGTTATAATGCAAGTCAGAATTTACTTATGTTGTGATGAGCGTCTGTTTTCTTAGTAGCTTCACCGATATAGCAAACGATTTGAATGGAACTATAGTCTCACATTTTCCTCCTGTATTTTGTTTGTTTACAAAGTACATTGTTTAAAGAGTAACTTGACAATTGTTGAACTAGGACCGTGCTTTTGAATGCCATTAAAACTTTCAACTTTTAGTACAGCCCAGTAGGTCCACAGTTAAGGTAAAGACCATGGGTTTGAACTTTAATGCAACCTTAGATTTACTGTTTGTCCTTTACAACTTTCGGTTGATCCCGGTACGGTCACCGTTAACAGCAATCATCATGGCTTTGATTCCCATTAAAGACTCCATATGTACACAATTATAGCGAAGGAAATCGATTTTTCTTTTATGCTTATACAGTCACTTACCTCTTGCAGGACAGCCTCAGGAAAATCTCCATACGATGTCACAGGAAGCGTCTTCTTTGGCTGTTACGACACCTGTGACTTCCTGACCTGTATAAACAGTCTTCTCAAGAACAAGGAAGTTAGAATGCAAGCCACAGTTTACCTATGTGTTGACCAGAGTCTCACCGATATAGCAAACGGTTTAAATGCAACTAAAGTCTCACATTTTCCTCCTGTGCTTTGTTTGTTTGCAAACTACAATGCTTGAAGAGCAACTTCAGAATTGTTGAGCAGGGACCATGGTTTTGAATACCATTACAAATTGCAACTTTTTATAGAGACCTGTAAGTCCACTGTTAAAGCAAAGATCATGGCTTTCATTCCCATTGAAGACTTGATATGTCCACAATTGTAGCGAAAGTAATCGATTTTTCTCTTATGCTCATACAGTCACTTACCTCTTGTAAGACAGCCTCGGGCAAATTTCCATACGATGTCACGGGAAGCGTCTTCTTTTGCTGTTATGACACCTGGAACTTCCTGATCTGTGTAAACAGTCTTCTCAAGAACAAGGAAGTTATAATGCAAGTCAGAATTTACCTATGTTGTGATGAGCGTGTGTTTTCTCAGTAGCTTCACCGATATAGCAAACGGTTTGAATGCAACTATAGTCTCACATTTTATTCCTGTATTTTGTTTGTTTGCAAAGTACAGTGTTTAAAGAGTAACTTGAGAATTGTTGAGCTAGGACCGCGGTTTTGAATGCCATTAAAACTTTCAACTATTAGTATAGCCCAGTAGGTCCACCGTTAAAGTAAAACGCCATGGGTTTGAACTTCAATGCAGCCTCAGATTTACTGTTCGTCCTTTACTTCTTTTGGCTGATCCCGGTACGGTCACCGTTAACAGCAATCATGATGGGTTTGATTCCCATTAAAGACTGCATATGTACACAATTATAGCGAAGGAAATCGATTTTTCTTTTATGCTTATACAGTCACTTACTTCTTGCAGGACAGCCTCAGGGAAATCTTCATACGATGTCACAGGAAGCGTCTTCATTGGCTGGTACGACACCTGGAACTTCCTGACCAGTATAAATAGTCTTCTCAAGAACAAGGAAGTTATAATGCAAGCCACAGTTTACCTATGTGTTGATCAAAGTCTCTTTTCTCAGTACCTTCACCGATATAGCAAGCGGTTTTAATGCAACTAAAGTTTCACATTTTCCTCCTGTGCTTTGTTTGTTTGCAAACTACAATGCTTGAAGAGCAACTTCAGAATTGTTGAGGCGTTTCCATGGTTTTGAATACCGTTACGAATTGCAACTTTGATAGAGACCAATAAGTGCACCGTTAAAGCAAAAATCATGGGTTTCATTCCAATTAAAAACTGGATATGTCCACAATTATAGCGAAGGAAATCGATTTTTCTTTTATGCTTATACAGTCACTTACCTCCTGCAGGGCAGCCTCATGGAAATCTCCATACGATGTCACAGGAAGCGTCTTTATTGGCTGTTACGACACCTGGAACTTCCTGACCTGTATAAACAGTCTTCTCAAGAACAAGGAAGTTATAATACAAGCCACAGTTTATCTATGTGTTGATCAAAGTCTCTTTTCTCAGAAGCTTCACCGATATATCAAACGGTTTGAATGCAACTAAAGTCTTATATTTTCCTCCTGTGCTTTATTTGTTTGCATAATACAACGTTTGAAGAGCAACTTCAGAATTGTTGAGCAGGTTCCATGGTTTTGAATACCGTTACAAATTGCAACTTTTGATAGAGACCAGTAGGTGCACCGTTAAAGCAAAGATCATGGGTTTCATTCCAATTAAAGACTGGATATGTGCACAATTATAGGGAAGGAAATCGATTTTTCTTTTATGCTTATACAGTCACTTACCTCTTGCAGGACAGCCTCAAGGAAATCTCAATACGATGTCACAGGAAGCGTCTTCTTTGGCTGTTACGACAACTGGAACTTCCTGACCTGTATAAACAGTCTTCTCAAGAACAAGGAAGTTAGAATGCAAGCCACAGTTTACCTATGTGTTGATCAGACTCTCTTTTCTCAGTAGCTTCACCGATATAGCAAACGGTTTAAATGCAACTAAAGTCTCACATTTTCCTCCTGTGCTTTGTTTGTTTGCAAACTACAATGCTTGAAGAGGAACTTCAGAATTGTTGAGCAGGGACCATGGTTTTGAATACCATTACAAATTGCAACTTTTTATAGGGACCTGTAAGTCCACTGTTAAAGCAAAGATCATGGCTTTGATTCCCATTGAAGACTTGATATGTCCACAATTGTAGCGAAAGTAATCGATTTTTCTTTTATGCTCATACAGTCACTTACCTCTTGTAAGACAGCCTCGGGCAAATTTCCATACGATGTCACAGGAAGCGTCTTCTTTGGCTGTTATGACACCTGGAACTTCTGATCTGTGTGTGTAAACAGTCTTCTCAAGAACAGGGAAGTTATAATGCAAGCCACAGTTTACCTATGTGTTGATCAGAGTCTCTTTTCACAGTAGCTTCACCGATATAGCAAACGGTTTGAATGCAACTAAAGTCTCATATTTTCCTATTGTGCTTTGTTTGTTTGCTAACTACAATGTTTGAACTGCAACTACAGAATTGTTGAGCAGTTTCCATGGTTTTGAATACCATTACAAATTGCAACTTTTGATAGAGACCACTAGGTGCACCGTTAAAGCAAAGATCATGGGTTTCATTCCAATTAAAGACAGGATGTGTCCACAATTATAGGGAAGAAAATCGATTTTTCTTTTATGCTTATACAGTCACTTACCTCTTGCAGGATAGCCTCAGGGAAATCTCCATACGATGTCACAGGAAGCGTTTTTATTGGCTGTTACGACACCTGGAATTTCCTGACCTGTATAAACAGTCTTCTCAAGAACAAGGAAGTTATAATGCAAGCGACAGTTTACCTATGTGTTGATCAGAGTCTCTTTTCTCAATAGCTTCACCGATATAGCAAACGGTTTGAATTCAACAAAAGTCTCACCTTTTCCTCCTGTGCTTTGTTTGTTTGCAAACTACAATGTTTGAAGAGCAACTTCAGAATTGTTGAGCAGGTTCCATGGTTTTGAATGCCGTTACAAATTGCAACTTCTGATAGAGAACAGTAGGTGCACCGTTAAAGCAAAGATCATGGGTTTCATTTCAATTGAAAACTGGATATGTCCTTAATTATAGCGAAGGAAATCGATTTTTCTTTTATTTTTATACAGTCACTTACCTCTTGCAGGACAGCCTCAGGGAAATCTCCATACGATGTCACAGGAAGCGTCTTTATTGACTGTTACGACACCTCGAACTTGCTAACCTGTATAAACAGTCTTCTCAAGAACAAGGAAGTTATAATGCAAGCCACAGTTTACCTATGTGTTGATCAAAGTCTCTTTTCTCAGTAGCTTCACCGATATATCAAACGGTTTGAATGCAACTAAAGTCTCACATTTTCCTCCTGTGCTTTGTTTGTTTGTAAACTACAATGTTTGAAGAGCAACTTCAGAATTGTTGAGCAGGGACCATGGTTTTGAATACCATTACAAATTGCATTTGTTAATAGAGACCTGTAAGTCCACCGTTTAAGCAAAGATCATTGGTTTCATTCCCATTGAAGACTCGATATGTCCTCAATTGTAGCGAAGGAAATCGATTTTTCTTTTATGCTTATACAGTCACTTACCTCTTGTAGGACAGCCTCGGGCAAATTTCCATACGATGTCACAGGAAGCGTCTTCTTTTGCTGTTATGACACCTGGAACTTCCTTACCTGTGTAAACAGTCTTCTCAAGAACAAGGAAGTTATAATGCAAGTCAGAATTTACTTATGTTGTGATGAGCGTCTGTTTTCTCAGTAGCTTCACCCATATAGCAAACGATTTGAATGCAACTATAGTGTCACATTTTCCTCCTGTATTTTGTTTGTTTGCAAAGTACATTGTTTAAAGAGTAACTTGAGAATTGTTGAGCTAGGTCCGTGCTTTTGAATGCCATTAAAACTTTCAACTTTTAGTAGAGCCCAGTAGGTCCACAGTTAAAGTAAAGACCATGGGTTTAAACTTCTTTGCAACCACAGATTTACTGTTCGTCCTTTACAACTTTTGTTTGATCCCGGTACGGTCACCGTTAACAGCAATCATGATGGGTTTGATTCCCATTAAAGACTCCATATGTACACAATTATAGCGAAGGAAATCGATTTTTCTTTTATGCTTATACAGTCACTTACCTCTTGTAGGACAGCCTCGGACAAATCTCCATACGATGTCACAGGAAGTGTCTTCTTTGGCTGTTATGACACCTGGAACTTCCTGACCTGTGTAAACAGTCTTCTCAAGAACAAGGAAGTTATAATGCAAGACAGAATTTACTTATGTTGTGATGAGCGTCTGTTTTCTCAGTAGCTTCACCGATATAGCAAACGATTTGAATGGAACTATAGTCTCACATTTTCCTCATGTATTTTGTTTCTTTGCAAAGTACATTGTTTAAAGAGTAACTTGAGAATTGTTGAGCTAGGACCGTGCTTTTGAATGCCATTAAAACTTTCAACTTTTAGTAGAGCCCAGTAGGTCCACAGTTAAAGTAAAGACCATGGCTTCGAACTTCAATGCAACCTCAGATTTACTGTTCGTCCTTTACAACTTTTGGTTGATCCCGGTACGGTCACCGTTAACAGCAATCATCATGAGTTTCATTCCAATTAAAGACTGGATATGTCCACAATTATAGGGAAGGAAATCGATTTTTCTTTTATGCTTATACAGTCACTTACCTCTTGCAGGACAGCCTCAAGCAAATCTCTATACGATGTCACAGGAAGCGTCTTCTTTCGCTGTTACGACACCTGGAACTTCCTGATCTGTATAAACCTTCTTCTCAAGAACAAGGAAGTTAGAATGCAAGCCATAGTTTACCTATGTGTTGATCAGACTATCTTTTCTCAGTAGCTTCACCGATATAGCTAACGGTTTAAATGTAACTAAAGTCTCACATTTTCCTCCTGTGCTTTGTTTGTTTGCAAACTACAATGCTTGAAGAGCAACTTCAGAATTGTTGAGCAGGGACCATGGTTTTGAATACCATTACAATTTGCAACTTTTGATAGAGACCAGTAGATGCACCGTTAAAGCAAAGCTCATGGGTTTCATTCCCATTGAAGACTCGATATGTCCACAATTATAGTGAAGGAAATCGATTTTTCTTTTATGCTGATACGGTCACTTACCTCTTGTAGGACAGCCTCGGGCAAATTTCCATACGATGTCACAGGAAGCGTCTTCTTTGGTTGTTATGACACCTGGAACTTCCTGACCTGTATGAACAGTCTTCTCAAGAACAAGGAAGTTATAATGGAAGCCACAGGTTACCTATGTGTTGATCAGAGTCTCTTTTCTCAGTAGCTTCACCGATATGGAAAACGGTTTGAATGCAACTAAAGTCACACATTTCCCTCTTGTGCTTGTTTGTTTGCAAACTACAATGTTGGAAGAGCAACTTCAGAATTGTTGAGCAGGTTCCATGGTTTTGAAAACCATTACAAATTGCAACTTTTGATAGAGACGAGTAGATGCACCGTTAAAGCAAAGATCATGGGTTTCATTCCAATTAAAGACTGGATATGTCCACAATTATAGCGAAGGAAATCGATTTTTCTTTTATGCTTATACAGTCTCTTACCTCTTGCATGACAGCCTCAGGCAAATCTCCATACGATGTCCCAGGAAGCGTCTTCTTGGAATGTTATGACAACTGGAACTTTCTGACCTGTATAAACAGTCTTCTCAAGAACAACGATGTTAGAATGCAAGCCACAGTTTACCTATGTGTTGATCAGAGTCTCTTCTCTCAGTAGCTTCACCGATATATCAAACGGTTTGAATGGAACTAAAGTCTCACATTTTCCTCCTGTGCTTTCTTTGTTTCCAAACTACAATGTTTGAAGAGTAACTTCTGAATTGTTGAGCAGGTTCCATGGTTTTGAATACCATTACAAATTGCAACTTTTGATAGAGACGAGTAGGTGCACCGTTAAAGCAAAGATCATGGGTTTCATTCCAATTAAAGACTGGATATGTCCACAATTATAGCGAAGGAAATCGATTTTTCTTTTATGCTTATACAGTCTCTTACCTCTTGCATGACAGCCTCAGGAAAATCTCCATACGATGTCCCAGGAAGCGTCTTCTTTGGCTGTTATGACACCTGGAACTTCCTGACCTGTGTAAACAGTCTTCTCAAGAACAAGGAAGTTATAATGCAAGTCAGAATTTGCTTATGTTGTGATGAGCGTCTGTTTTCTCAGTAGCTTCACCGATATCGCAAACGGTTTAAATGCAAATAAAGTCTCACATTTTCCTCCTATGCTTTGTTTGTTTGCAAACTACAATGTTTGAAGAGCAACTTCAGAATAGCTGAGCAGGGACCATGGTTTTGAATACCATTACAAATTGCAACTTTTTATAGAGACCTGTAAGTCCACCGTTAAAGCAAAGATCATTGGTTTCATTCCCATTGAAGACTCGATATGTCCACAATTGTAGCGAAGGAAATCGATTTTTCTTTCATTCTTATACAGTCACTTACCTCTTGTAGGACAGCCTCGGGCAAATTTCCATATGATGTCACAGGAAGCGTCTTCTTTGGCTGTTATGACACCTGGAACTTCGTGACCTGTGTAAAAAGTCTTCTCAAGAACAAGGAAGTTATAATGCAAGACAGAATTTTCTTATGTTGTGATGAGCGTCTGTTTTCTCAGTAGCTTCACCGATATAGCAAAAGATTTGAATGCAACTATAGTCTCACATTTTCCTCATGTATTTTGTTTGTTTGCAAAGTACATTGGTAACTTGAGAATTGTTGAGCTAGGACCGTGCTTTTGAATGCCATTAAAACTTTCAACTTTTAGTAGAGCCGAGTAGGTCCACAGTTAAAGTAAACACCATGGGTTTGAACTTCAATGGAACCTCAGATTTACTGTTCGTCCTTTACAACTTTTGGTTGATCCCGGTACGGTCACCGTTAACAGCAATCATCATGGGTTTGATTCCCATTGAAGACTCCATATGTACACGATTATAGCGAAGGAAATCGATTTTTCTTTTATGCTTATACAGTCACTTACCTCTTGCAGGACAGCCTCAGGAAAATCTCCATACGATGTCACAGGAAGCGTCTTCTTTGGCTGTTATTGACACCCGGAACTTCCTGACATGTGTAAACAGTCTTCTCAAGAACAAGGAAGTTATAATGCAAGCCACAGTTTACCTATGCGTTGATTAGAGTCTCTTTTCTCAGTAGCTTAACCGATATAGCAAACGGTTTGAATGCAACTAAAGTCTCACATTTTCCTCCTTTGCTTTGTTTGTTTGCAAACTACAATGTTTGAAGAGCAACTTCAGTATTGTTGAGCAGTTTCCATGGTTTTGAATGCCGTTACAAATTGCAACTTCTGATAGAGACCAGTAGGGCACCGTTTAAGCAAAGATCATCGGTTTCATTTCAATTGAAAACTGTATATGTCCACAATTATAGCGAAGGAAATCGATTTTTCTTTTATTTTTATACAGTCACTTACCTCTTGCAGGACAGCCTTAGGCAAATCTCCATACGATGTCACAGGAAGCGTCTTCATTGGCTGTTACGACACCTGGAACTTCCTGACCTGTATAAACAGTCTTCTCAAGAACAAGGAAGTTATAATGGAAGCTACAGTTTACCTATGTGTTGATCAAAGTCTCTTTTCTCAGTAGCTTCACCGATATATCAAACGATTTGAATGCAACTAAAGTCTCACATATTCCTCCTGTGCTTTGTTTGTTTGCAAACTACAATGTTTGAAGAGCAACTTTAGAATTGTTAAGCAGGGACCATGGTTTTGAATAGCATTACAAATTGCAACTATTTATAGAGACCTGTAAGTCCACCGTTAAAGCAAAGATCATGGCTTTCATTCCCATTGAAGACTTGATATGTCCACAACTGTAGCGAAAGAAATCGATTTTTCTTTTATGCTCATACAGTCACTTACCTCTTTGTAGGACAGCCTGCGTCAAATTTCCATACGATGTCACAGGAAGCGTCTTCTTTGGCTGTTATTGACACCCGGAACTTCCTGACATGTGTAAACAGTCTTCTCAAGAACAAGGAAGTTATAATGCAAGCCACAGTTTACCTATGTGTTGATCAGAGTCTCTTTTTTCAGTAGCTTCACCGATATAGCAAACGGTTTGAATGCAACGAAAGTCTCACATTTTCCTCCTGTGCTTTGTTTGTTTGCAAACTACAATGTTTGAAGAGCAACTTCAGAATTGTTGAGCAGGTTCCATTGTTTTGAATACCGTTACAAATTGCAACTTTTGATAGAGACCAGTAGGTGCGCCGTTAAAGCAAAGATCATGGGTTTCATTCCAATTAAAGACTGGATATGTCCAAAATTATAGGGAAGGAAATCGATTTTCTTTTAAGCTTCTACAGTCACTTACCTCTTGCAGGACAGCCTCAAGCAAATCTCCATACGATGTCACAGGAAGCGTCTTCTTTGGCTGTTACGACACCTGGAACTTCCTGACCTGTATAAACAGTCTTCTGAAAAACAAGGAAGTTAGAATGCAAGCCACAGTTTACGTATGTGTTGATCAGAGTCTGTTTTCTCAGTAGCTTCACCGATATAGCAAACGGTTTAAATGTAACTAAAGTCTCACATTTTCCTCCTGTGCTTTGTTTGTTTGCAAACTACAATGCTTGAAGAGCAACTTCAGAATTGTTGAGCAGGGACCATGGTTTTGAATACCATTACAAATTGCAACTTTTTATAGAGACCTGTAAGTCCACCGTTAAAGCAAAGCTCACGGGTTTCATTCCCATTGAAGACTTGATATGTCCACAATTGTAGCGAAGGAAATCGATTTTTCTTTTATGCTTATACAGTCATTTACCTCTTGCAGGACAGCCTCAGGGAAATCTTCATACGATGTCACAGGAAACGTCTTCTTTGGCTGGTACGACACCTGGGACTTCCTGACCAGTATAAATAGACTTCTCAAGAAAAAGGAAGTTATAATGCAAGCCACAGTTTACCTATGCGTTGATCAGAGTCTCTTTTCTCAGTATCTTAACCGATATGGCAAACGGTTTGAATGCAACTAAAGTTTCATATTTTCCTCCTGTGCTTTGTTTGTTTGCAAACTACAATGTTTGAAGAGCAACTTCAGAATTGTTGAGCAGTTTCCATGGTTTTGAATACCGTTACAAATTGCAACTTTTGATAGAGACCACTAGGTGCACCGTTAAAGCAAATATCATGGGTTTCATTCCAATTAAAGACTGGATATGTCCACAATTATAGGGAAGAAAATCGATTTTTCTTTTATGCTTATACAGTCACTTACCTTTTGCAGGACAGCCTCAGGGAAATCTCCATACGATGTCACAGGAAGCGTCTTTATTGGCTGTTACGACACCTGGAACTTCCTGACCTGTGTAAACAGTCTTCTCAAGAACAAGAAGTTATAATGCAAGTCAGAATTTACTTATGTTGTGATGAGCGTCTGTTTTCTCAGTAGCTTCACCGATATAGCAAACGGTTTGAATGCAATTATAGTCTCACATTTTATTCCTGTATTTTGTTTGTTTGCAAAGTACACTGTTTTAAGAGCAACTTCAGAATTGTTGAGCAGTTTCCACGGTTTTGAATACCGTTACAAATTGCAACTTTTGATAGAGACCGGTAGGTGCACCGTTAAAGCAAAGATTATGGGTTTCATTCTCATTAAAGACTGGATATGTCCACAATTATAAGGAAGGAAATCGATTTTTCTTTTATGCTTATAAAGTCACTTACCTCTTCCAGGACAGCCTCAAGCAAATCTCCATACGATACCACAGGAAGCGTCTTCCTTGGCTGTTACGACACCTGGAACTTCCTTACTTGTATAAACAGTCTTCTCAAGAACAAGGAAGTTATAATGCAAGCCACAGTTTACCTATGTGTTGATCAAAGTCTCTTTTCTCAGTAGCTTCACCGATATATCAAACGGTTTAAAACCAACTAAAGTCTCACATTTTCTTCCTGTGCTTTGTTTGTTTGCAATCTACAATGTTTGAAGAGCAACTTCAGAATTGTTGAGCAGGGACCATGGTTTTGAATACCATTACAAATTGCAACTTTTTATAGAGACCTGTAAGTCCACCGTTAAAGCAAAGATCATGGGTTTCATTCCCATTGAAGACTCGATATGTCCACAATTGTAGCGAAGGAAATCGATTTTTCTTTTATGCTGATACAGTCACTTACCTTTTGTAGGACAGCCTCGGGCAAATTTCCATGCGATGTCACAGGAAGCGTCTTCTTTGGCTGTTATGACACCTGGAACTTCCTGACCTGTGTAAACAGTCTTCTCAAGAACAAGGAAGTTATAATGCAAGTCAGAATTTACCTATGTTGTGATGAGCGTCTGTTTTCTCAGTAGCTTCACCGATATAGCAAACGGTTTGAATGCAACTATAGTCTCACATTTTATTCCTGTATTTTGTTTGTTTGCAAAGTACATTGTTTAAAGAGTAACTTGAAAATTGTTGAGCTAGGACCGTGGTTTTGAATGCCATTAAAACTTTCAACTTTTAGTATAGCCCAGTAGGTCCACCGTTAAAGTAAACACCATGGGTTTGAACTTCAATGTAACCTCAGATTTACTGTTCGTCCTTTACAACTTTTGGTTGATCCCGGTACGGTCACCGTTAACAGCAATCATCATGGGTTTGATTCCCATTAAAGACTCTATATGTACACAATTATAGCGAAGGAAATAGATTTTTCTTTGATGCTTATACCGTCACTTACCTCTTGCAGGACAGCCTCAGGCAAATCTCCATACGATGTCACAGGATGCGTCTTCTTTGGCTGTTACGACACCTGGGACTTCCTGACCTGTATAAACAGTCTTCTCAAGAACAAGGAATTTATAATGCAAGCCACAGTTTACCTATGCGTTGATCAGAGTCTCTTTTCTCAGTAGCTTAACCGATATAGTAGGCTCAGTCTCCAGCCGTGGGTGTCTCGATGCGCCCGCGATATCTCCCCACCTCACGGCTGGGCGCACGGGTTTGGTTATTGTTTACATTGACCAATCAGAAACGAACCCGCCGAAATTTGCGGGGCATAAATTAGCGGGTATTTGCATAAATAAACAAAGATGGTGGACTATGCAAGCTTTAACAGGCGGGTTTGAAAATGCTTGCTCGTACGCGCTTCAGAAGTTTGGGTTTGATAATTTCAGGGATAAACAGAGTCTTGCTATGAAGAAACTTATTTTGGGACGAGATGCATTTGTCATTCTACCGACTGGTTCGGGTAAATCCTTAATTTTTCAAGCTTTTCCACTAGTGTTGGATCACTTCGAAGGAAAGCAAAGTTCGCATCAATCTATTCTATTATGTAAATGCGTGTCCATTTTCCGCATAATTGTAATGACGTCATGGACAAGCAACCAAAGCCGTGCGCCCAGCCGTGAGGTGGGGAGATATCGCGGGCGCATCGAGACACCCACGGCTGGAGACTGAGCCTACCGATATAGCAAACGGTTTGAATGCAACTAAAGTCTCATATTTTCCTCCTGTGCTTTGTTTGTTTGCAAACTACAATGTTTGAAGAGCAACTTCAGAATTGTTGAGCAGGGACCATGGTTTTGAATACCATTACAAATTGCAACTTTTGATAGAGACCACTAGGTGCACCGTTAAAGCAAAGATCATGGGTTTCATTCCAATTAAAGACTGGATGTGTCCACAATTATAGGAAAGAAAATCGATTTTTCTTTTATGCTTATACAGTCACTTACCTCTTGTAAGACAGCCTCGGACAAATTTCCATACGATGTCACTTGAAGCGTCTTCTTTGGCTGTTATGACACCCGGAAGTTCCTGACCTGTGTAAACAGTCTTCTCAAGAACAAGGAAGTTATAATGCAAGCCACAGTTTACCTATGTGTTGATCAGAGTATCTTTTTTCAGTAGCTTCACCGATATAGCAAACGGTATGAATGCAACTAAAGTCTCACATTTTCCTCCCGTGCTTTGTTTGTTTGCAAACTACAATGTTTGAAGAGCAACTTCAGAATTGTTGAGCAGGTTCCATGGTTTTGAATACCGTTACCAATTGCAACTTTTGATAGAGACCAGTAGGTGCGCCGTTAAAACAAAGATCATGGGTTTCATTCCAATTAAAAACTGGATATGTCCACAATTATAGCGAAGGAAATCGATTTTTCTTTTATGCTTATAAAGTCACTTACCTCTTGCAGGACAGCCTCAAGCAAATCTCCATACGATGTCACAGGAAGCGTCTTCTTTGGCTGTTACGACACCTGGGACTTCCTGACCTGTATAAACAGTCTTCTCAAGAACAAGGAAGTTAGATTGCAAGCTACAGTTTACCTATGTGTTGATCAGAGTCTCTTTTCTCAGTAGCTTCGCCGATATAGCAAACGGTTTAAATGCAACTAAAGTGTCACATTTTCCTCCTGTGCTTTGTTTGTTTGCAAACTACAATGCTTGAAGAGCAACTTCAAAAATTGTTGAGCAGGGACCATGGTTTTGAATACCATTACAAATTGCAACTTTTTATAGAGACCTGTAAGTCCACTGTTAAAGCAAAGATCATGGCTTTCATTCCCATTGAAGACTTGATATGTCCACAATTGTAGCGAAAGTAATCGATTTTTCTTTTATGCTCATACAGTCACTTACCTTTTGTAAGACAGCCTCAGGAAAATATCCATACAATGTCACAGGAAGCGTCTTCTTTGGCTGTTACGACACCTGGGACTTCCTGACCTGTATAAACAGTCTTCTCAAGAACAAGGAAGTTATAATGCAAGCAACTGTTTACCTATGTGTAGATCAAAGTCTCTTTTCTCAGTAGCTTCACGGATATATCAAACGGTTTGAATGCAACTAAAGTCTCATATTTTCCTCCTGTGCTTTGTTTGTTTGCAAACTACAATGTTTGAAGAGCAACTTCAGAATTGTTGGGCAGGTTCCATGGTTTTGAATACCGTTACAAATTGCAACTTTTGATAGCGACCAGTAGGTGCACCGTTAAAGCAAAGATCATGGGTTTCATTCCAATTAAAGACTGGATATGTGCACAATTATAGGGAAGAAAATAGATTTTTCTTTTATGCTTATACAGTCACTTACCTCTTGCAGGACAGCCTCAAGCAAATCTCCATACGATGTCACAGGAAGCGTCTTCTTTGGCTGTTATGACACCTGGAACTTCCTGACCTGTGTAAACAGTCTTCTCAAGAACAAGGAAGTTAGATTGCAAGCTACAGTTTACCTATGTGTTGATCAGAGTCTCTTTTCTCAGTAGCTTCGCCGATATAGCAAACGGTTTAAATGCAACTAAAGTGTCACATTTTCCTCCTGTGCTTTGTTTGTTTGCAAACTACAATGCTTGAAGAGCAACTTCAAAAATTGTTGAGCAGGGACCATGGTTTTGAATACCATTACAAATTGCAACTTTTTATAGAGACCTGTAAGTCCACTGTTAAAGCAAAGATCATTGGTTTCATTCCCATTGAAGTCTGGATATGTCCACAATTGTAGCGAAAGTAATCGATTTTTCTTTTATGCTCATACAGTCACTTACCTCTTGTAAGACAGCCTCGGGCAAATTTCTATACGATGTCACAGGAAGCGTCTTCTTTGCCTGTTATGACACCTGGAACTTCCTGACCTGTGTAAACAGTCTTCTCAAGAACAAGGAAGTTATAATGCAAGTCAGAATTTACCTATGTTGTGATGAGCGTCTGTTTTCTCAGTAGCTTCACCGATATAGCAAACGGTTTGAATGCAACTATAGTCACATTTTATTCCTGTATTTTGTTTGTTTGCAAAGTACATTGTTTAAAGAGTAACTTGAAAATTGTTCAGCTAGGACCGTGGTTTTGAATGCCATTAAAACTTTCAACTTTTAGTATAGCCCAGTAGGTCCACCGTTAAAGTAAACTATGGGTTTGAACTTTAATGCAACCTCAGCTTTACAACTTTTGGTTGATCCCGGTACGGTCACCGTTAACAGCAATCATCATGGGTTTGATTCCCAATAAAGACTCCATATGTACACAATTATAGCGAAGGAAATCGAATTTTCTTTGATGCTTATACAGTCACTTACCTCTTGCAGGACATCCTCAGGAAAATCTCCATACGATGTCACAGGAAGCATCTTCATTGGCTGTTATGACACTTGGAACTTCCTGACCTGTATAAACAGTCTTCTCAAGAACAAGGAAGTTATAATGGAAGTTACAGTTTACCTATGTGTTGATCAAAGTCTCTTTTCTCAGTAGCTTCACCGATATATCAAACGGTTTGAATGCAACTAAAGTCTCACATTTACCTCCTGTGCGTTGTTTGTTTGCAAACTACAATGTTTGAAGAGCAACTTTAGAATTGTTGAGCAGGGAGTATGGTTTTGAATAGCATTACAAATTGCAACTATTTATAGAGACCTGTAAGTCCACCGTTAAAGCAAAGATCATGGCTTTCATTCCCATTGAAGACTTGATATGTCCACAATTGTAGCGAAAGAAATCGATTTTTCTTTTATGCTCATACAGTAACTTACCTCTTTGTAGGACAGCCTCCGTCAAATTTCCATACGATGTCACTTGAAGCTTCTTCTTTGGCTGTTTTGACACCCGGAACTTCCTGACCTGTGTAAACAGTCTTCTCAAGAACAAGGAAGTTATAATGCAAGCCACAGTTTACCTATGTGTTGATCAGAGTATCTTTTTTCAGTAGCTTCACCGATATAGCAAACGGTTTGAATGCAACTAAAGTCTCACATTTTCCTCCCGTGCTTTTTTTGTTTGCAAACTACAATGTTTGAAGAGCAACTTCAGAATTGTTGAGCAGGTTCCCTGGTTTTGAATACCGTTACCAATTGCAACTTTTGATAGAGACCAGTAGGTGCGCCGTTAAAACAAAGATCATGGGTTTCATTCCAATTAAAAACTGGATATGTCCACAATTATAGGGAAGGAAATCGATTTTTCTTTTATGCTTATACAGTCACTTACCTCTTGCAGGACAGCCTCAAGCAAATCTCCATACGATGTCACAGGAAGCGTCTTCTTTAGCTGTTACGACACCTGGGACTTCCTGACCTGTATAAACAGTCTTCTCAAGAACAAGGAAGTTAGAATGCAAGCCGAAGTTTACCTATGTGTTGATCAGAGTCTCTTTTCTCAGTAGCTTCACCGATATAGCAAACGGTTTAAATGCAACTAAAGTCTCACATTTTCCTCCTGTGCTTTGTTTGTTTGCAAACTACAATGCTTGAAGAGCAACTTCAGAATTATTGAGCAGGGACCATGGTTTTGAATACCATTACAAATTGCGACTTTTTATAGAGACCTGTAAGTCCACCGTTAAAGCAAAGCTCATGGGTTTCATTCCCATTGAAGACTCGATATGTCCACAATTGTAGCGAAGGAGCAGGGACAATGGTTTTGAATACCATTACAAATTGCAACTTTTGATAGAGACCAGTAGGTGCACGGTTAAAGCAAAAATCATGGGTTTCATTCCAATTAAAAACTGGATATTTCCACAATTATAGCGAAGGAAATCGATTTTTCTTTTATGCTTATACAGTCACTTACCACTTGCAGGACAGCCTCATGGAAATCTCCATAGGATGTCACAGGAAGCGTCTTTATTGGCTGTTACGACACCTGGAACTTCCTGACCTGTATAAACAGTCTTCTCAAGAACAAGGAAGTTAGAATGCAAGCCACAGTTTACCTATGTGTTGATCAAAGTCTCTTTTCTCAGTAGCTTCACCGATATATCAAACGGTTTGAATGCAACTAAAGTCTTATATTTTCCTCTTGTTCTTTGTTTGTTTGCTAACTACAATGTTTGAACAGCAACTTCAGAGTTGTTGAGCAGTTTCCATGGTTTTGAATACCATTACAAATTGCAACTTTTGATAGAGACCACTAGGTGCACCGTTAAAGCAAAGATCATGGGTTTCATTCCAATTAAAGACTGGATGTGTCGACAATTATAGGGAAGAAAATTGATTTTTCTTTTATGCTTATACAGTCACTTACGTCTTGCGGGACAGCCTCAAGCAAATCTCCATACGATGTTACAGGAAGCGTCTTCTTTGGCTGTTACGACACCTGTGACTTCCTGACCTGTATAAACAGTCTTCTCAAGAACAAGGAAGTTAGAATGGAAGCCACAGTTTACCTATGTGTTGATCAGAGTGTCCTTTCACAGTAGCTTCACCGATATAGCAAACGGTTTAAATGCAACTAAAGTCGCACATTTTCCTCCTGTGCTTTGTTTGTTTGCAAACTACAATGCTTGAAGAGCAACTTCAGAATTGTTGAGCAGGGACCATGGTTTTGAATACCATTTCAAATTGCAACTTTTTATAGAGACCTGTAAGTCCACCGTTAAAGCAAAGATCATTGGTTTCACTCCCATTGAAGACTCGATATGTCCACAATTGTAGCGAAGGAAATCGATTTTTCTTTTATGCTTATACAGTCACTTATCTCTTGTAGGACAGCCTCGGGCAAATTTCCATACGATGTCACAGGAAGCGTCTTCTTTGGCTGTCACGACACCTGGGTCTTCCTGACCTGTATAAACAGTCTTCTCAAGAACAAGAAGTTATAATACAAGCCACAGTACCTATGTGTTGATCAGAGTCTCTTTTCTCAGTAGCTTCACCGATATAGTAAACGGTTTGAATGCAACTAAAGTTTCATATTTTCCTCTTGTGCTTTGTTTGTTTGCAAACTACAATGTTTGAGAGCAACTTCAGAATTGTTGAGCAGGGACGATGGTTTTCAATACCATTTCAAATTGCAACTTTTTATAGAGACCTGTAAGTCCACCGTTAAAGCAAAGATCATTGGTTTCATTCCCATTGAAGACTCGATATGTCCACAATTGTAGCGAAGGAATGCGATTTTTCTTTTATGCTTATACAGTCACTCACCTCTTGTAGGACAGCCTCGGGCAAATTTCCATACGATGTCACAGGAAGCGTCTTCTTTGGCTGTTATGACACCTGGAACTTCCTGACCTGTGTAAACAGTCTTCTCAAGAACAAGGAAGTTATAATGCAAGTAAGAATTAACTTATGTTGTGATGAGCGTCTGTTTTCTCAGTAGCTTCACCGATATAACAAACGATTTGAATGCAACTATAGTCTCACATTTTCCTCCTGTATTTTGTTTGTTTGCAAAGTACATTGTTTAAAGAGTAACTTGAGAATTGTTGAGCTAGGACCGTGCATTTGAATGCCATTAAAACTTTCAAACTTTAGTATAGCCCAGTAGGTCTACCGTTAAAGTAAACACCATGGGTTTGAACTTCAATGCAGCCTCAGATTTACTGTTCGTCCTTTACAACTTTTGGTTGATCCCGGTACGGTCACCGTTAACAGCAATCATCGTGGGTTTGATTCCCATTAAAGACTCCATATGTACACAATTATAGCGAAGGAAATCGATTTTTCTTTTATGCTTATACAGTCACTTACCTCTTGCAGGACAGCCTCAGGAAAATCTCCATACGATGTCACAGGAAGCGTCTTCTTTGGCTGTTACGACACCTGGGACTTCCTGACCTGTATAAACAGTCTTCTCAAGAACAAGGAAGTTATAATGCAAGCCACAGTTTGCCTATGCGTTGATCAGAGTCTCTTTTCTCAGTAGCTTAACCGATATAGCAAACGGTTTGAATGCAACTAAAGTCTCACATTTTCCTCCTGTGCTTTGTTTATTTGCAAACTACAATGTTTGAAGAGCAACTTCAGAATTGTTGAGCAGGTTCCATGGTTTTAAATGTCGTTACAAATTGCAACTTTTGATAGAGACCAGTAGGTGCACCGTTAAAGCAAAGATCATGGGTTTCATTCCAATTAAAGACTGGATATGTCCACAATTATAGGGAAGGAAATCGATTTTTCTTTTATGCTAATACAGTCACTTACCTCTTGCAGGACAGCCTCAATCAAATCTCCATACGATGTCACAGGAAGCGTCTTCTTTGATTGTTACGACAACTGGAACTTCCTGACCTGTATAAACAGTCTTCTCAAGAACAAGGAAGTTAGAATGCAAGCCACAGTTTACCTATGTGTTCATCAAAGTCTCTTTTCTCAGTAGCTTCACCGATATATCAAACGGTTTGAATGCAACTAAAGTCTCATATTTTCCTCCTGTGCTTTGTTTGTTTGCAAACTACAATGTTTGAAGAGCAACTTCAGAATTGTTGAGCAGGGACCATGGTTTTGAATACCATTACAAATTGCACCTTTTTATAGAGACCTGTAAGTCCACCAACAAAGCGAAGATCATGGGTTTCATTCCCATTGAAGACTCGATATGTCCACAATTGTAGCGAAGGAAATCGATTTTTCTTTTATGCTTATACAGTCACTTACCTCTTTTAGGGAAACCTCGGGTAAATTTCCATACGATGTCACAGGAAGCGTCTTCTTTGGCTGTTACGACACCTAGAACTTCCTGACCCGTGTCAAGGAAGTTATAATGCAAGTCAGAATTTACTTATGTTGTGATGAGCGTCTGTTTTCTCAGTAGCTTCACCGATATAGCAAACGATTTGAATGCAACTATAGTCTCGCATTTTCCTCCTGTATTTTGTTTGTTTGCAAAGTACATTGTTTAAAGAGTAACTTGAGAATTGTTGAATAAGGACCGTGCTTTTGAACGCCATTAAAACTTTCAACTTTTAGTAGAGCCCAGTAGGTCGACAGTTAAAGTTAAGACCATGGGTTTGAACTTCAATGCAACCTTAGATTTACTGTTCGTACCTTACAACTTTTGGTTGATCCCGGTACGGTCACCGTTAACAGCAATCATCATGGGTTTGATTCCCATTAAAGACTCCATATGTACACAATTAAAGGGAAGGAAATCGATTTTTCTTTTATGCTTATACAGTCACTTACCTCTTGCAGGACTGCCTCAAGCAAATCTCCATACGATGTCACAGGAAGCGTCTTCATTGGCCGCTACGACACCTGGAACTTCCTGTCCTGTATAAACAGTCTTCTCAAGAACAAGGAAGTTATAATGCAAGCCACAGTTTACCTATGTGTTGATCAAAGTCTCTTTTCTCAGTAGCTTCACCGATATAGCAAGCGGTTTTAATGCAACTAAAGTCTCACATTTTCCTCCTGTGCTTTGTTTATTTGCAAACTACAATGCTTGAAGAGCAATTTTAGAATTGTTGAGCAGGTTCCATGGTTTTGAATACCGTTACGAATTGCAACTTTTGATAGAGACCAGTAGGTGCTCCGTTAAAGCAAAAATCATGGGTTTCACTCCAATTAAAAACTGGATATGTCCACAATTGTAGCGAAGGAAATCGATTTTTCTTTTATGCTGATACAGTCACTTACATCTTGCTGGACAGCCTAAGGGAAATCTCCATACGATGTCACAGGAAGCGTCTTTATTGGCTGTTACGACACCTGGAACTTCCTGACCTGTATAAACAGTCTTCTCAAGAACAAGGAAGTTATAATACAAGCCACAGTTTACCTATGTGTTGATCAAAGTCTCTTTTCTCAGTAGCTTCACCGATATATCAAACGGTTTGAATGCAAGTAAAGTCTCATATTTTCCTCCTGTGCTTTGTTTGTTTGCAAACTACAATGTTTGAAGAGCAACTTCAGAATTGTTGAGCAGGGACCATGGTTTTGAAAACCATTACAAATTGCAACTTTTTATAGAGACCTGTAAGTCCACCGTTAAAGCAAAGATCATGGGTTTCATTCCTATTGAAGACTCGATATGTCCACAACTGTAGCGAAGGAAATCGATTTTTCTTTTATACTTATACAGTGACTTACCTCTTGTAGGACAGCCTCGGGAAATTTCCATACGATGTCACAGGAAGCGTCTTCTTTGGCTGTTATGACACCTGGAACTTCATGACCTCTGTAAACAGTCTTCTCAAGAACAAGGAAGTTATAATGCAAGTCAGAATTTACTTATGTTGTTATGAGCGTCTGTTTTCTCAGTAGCTTCACCGATATAGCAAACGATTTGAATGCAACTATAGTCTCACATTTTCCTCCTGTATTTTGTTTGTTTGCAAACTACAATGTTTGAAGAGCAACTTCAGAATTGTTCAGCAGGTTCCATGGTTTTGAATACCGTTACAAATTGCAACTTTTGATAGAGATCAGTAGGTGCACCGTTAAAGCAAAGATCATGGGTTTCATTCCAATTAAAAACTGGATATGTCCACAATTATAGGGAAGGTAATCGATTTTTCTTTTATGCTTATACAGTCACTTACTTCTTGCAGGACAGCCTCAAGCAAATCTCCATACGATGTCACAGGAAGCGTCTTCTTTGGCTGTTACGACACCTGGAACCTCCTGACCTGTATAAGCAGTCTTCTCAAGAACAAGGAAGTTAGAATGCAAGCCACAGTTTACGTATGTGTTGATCAGAGTCTCTTTTCTCAGTAGCTTCACCGATATATCAAACCGTTTGAATGCAACTAAAGTCTCATATTTTCCTCCTGTGCTTTGTTTGTTTGTAAACTACAATGTTTGAAGAGCAACTTCAGAATTGTTGAGCAGGGACCATGGTTTTGAATACCATTTCAAATTGCAATTTTTTATAGAGACCTGTAAGTCCACCGTTAAAGCAAAGCTCATGGGTTTCATTCCCATTGAAGACTCGATATGTCCACAATTGTAGCGAAGGAAATCGATTTTTCTTTTATGCTTATACAGTCACTTACCTCTTGCAGGACAGCCTCAAGCAAATCTCCATACGATGTCACAGGAAGCGTCTTCTTTGGCTGTTACGACACCTGGGACTTCCTGACCTGTATAAACAGTCTTCTCAAGAACAAGGAAGTTAGAATGCAAGCCACAGTTTACGTATGTGTTGATCAGAGTCTCTTTTCTCAGTAGCTTCACCGATATAGCAAACGGTTTAAATGTAACTAAAGTCTCACATTTTCCTCCTGTGCTTTGTTTGTTTGCAAACTACAATGCTTGAAGAGCAACTTCAGAATTGTTGAGCAGGCACCATGGTTTTGAATAACATTACAAATTGCAACTTTTTATAGAGACCTGTAAGTCCACCGTTAAAGCAAAGCTCATGGGTTTCATTCCCATTGAAGACTCGATATGTCCACAATTGTAGCGAAGGAAATCGATTTTTCTTTTATGCTTATACAGTCACTTACCTCTTGCAGGACAGCCTCAGGCAAATCTCCATACGATGTCACAGGAAGCGTCTTCTTTGGCTGTTACGACACCTGGGACTTCCTGACCTGTATAAACAGTCTTCTCAAGAACAAGAAGTTATAATGCAAGCCACAGTTTACCTATGTGTTGATAAGAGTCTCTTTTCTCAGTAGCTTCACCGAAATAGCAAACGGTTTGAAGGCAACTAAAGTCTCATATTTTCCTCGTGTGCTTTGTTTGTTTGGAAACTACAATGTTTGAACAGCAACTTCAGAATTGTTAGGCAGTTGCCATGGTTTTGAATACCATTACAAATTGCAACTTTTGATAGAGACCACTAGGTGCACCGTTAAAGCAAAGATCATGGGTTTCATTCCAATTAAAGACTGGATGTGTTCACAATTATAGGGAAGAAAATCGATTTTTCTCTTATGCTTATACAGTCACTTACCTCTGGCAGGACAGCCTCAGGGAAACCTCCATACGTTGTCACAGGAAGCGTCTTTATTGGCTGTTACGACACCTGGAACTTCCTGACCTGTATAAACAGTCTTCTCAAGAACAAGGAAGTTATAACGCAAGCCACAGTTTACCTATGTGTTGATCAAAGTCTCTTTTCTCAGTAGCTTCACCGATATATCAAACCGTTTGAATGCAACTAAAGTCTCACATTTTCCTCCTGTGCTTTGTTTGTTTGGAAACTACAATGTTTGAAGAGCAACTTCAGAATTGTTGAGCAGGGACCATGGTTTTGAATACCATTTCAAATTGCAATTTTTTATAGAGACCTGTAAGTCCACCGTTAAAGCAAAGATCATTGGTTTCATTCCCATTGAAGACTGGATATGTCCACAATTGTAGCGAAGGAAATCGATTTTTCTTTTATGCTGATACAGTCACTTACCTCTTGTAGGACAGCCTCGGGCAAATTTCCATACGATGTCACAGAAAGCGTCTTCTTTGGCTGTCACGACACCTGGGACTTCCTGACCTGTATAAACAGTCTTCTCAAGAACAAGAAGTTATAATGCAAGCCACAGTTTACCTATGTGTTGATCAGAGTCTCTTTTCTCAGTAGCTTCACCGATATAGCAAACGGTTTGAATGCAACTAAAGTCTCATATTTTCCTCGTGTGCTTTGTTTGTTTGGAAACTACAATGTTTGAACAGCAACTTCAGAATTGTTAAGCAGTTTCCATGGTTTTGAATACCATTACAAATTGCAACTTTTGATAGAGACCAGTAGGTGCACCGTTAAAGCAAAGATCATGGGTTTCATTCCAATTAAAGACTGGATGTGTCCACAATTATAGGGAAGAAAATCGATTTTTCTCTTATGCTTATACAGTCACTTACCTCTTGCAGGACAGCCTCAGGAAAATGTCCATACGATGTCATAGGAAGCGTCTTCTTTGGCTGTTACGACACCTGGAACTTTCTGACCTGTATAAACAGTCTTCTCAAGAACAAGGAAGTTATAACGCAAGCCACAGTTTACCTATGTGTTGATCAAAGTCTCTTTTCTCAGCAGCTTAACCGATATAGCAAACGGTTTGAATGCAACTAAGGTCTCACATTTTCCTCCTGTACTTTGTTTGTTTGCAAACTACAATGTTTGAAGAGCAACTTCAGAATTGTTGAGCAGTTTCCATGGTTTTGAATACCGTTACAAATTGCAACTTTTTATAGAGACCAGTAGGTGCACCGTTAAAGCAAAGATCATGGGTTTCATTCCAATTAAAGACTGGATATGTCCACAATTATAGCGAAGGAAATCGATTTTTCTTTTATGCTTATAGAGTCACTTACCTCTTGCAGGACAGCCTCAGGGAAATTTACATACGATGTCACAGAAAGCGTCTTTATTGGCTGTTACGACACCTGGAACTTCCTGACCTGTATAAACAGTCTTCTTAAGAACAAGGAAGTTAGAATGCAAGCCACAGTTTACCTATGTGTTGATCAGACTCTCTTTTCTCAGTAGCTTCACCGATATAGCAAACGGTTTAAATGCAACTAAAGTCTCACATTTTCCTCCTGTGCTTTGTTTGTTTGCAAACTACAATGTTTGAAGAGTAACTTCCACTGCACGAAATATTGGATTTGCTATACCTTTGACTTTCATCAAAGGTGTGGTCAAATGTGGCATCGACTTTGACATCACCTTTGACGCGCGTCAAAGGTGATGTGAAATGTATAACGGCTTTGCATATACCTTTGAGATGGGACAAAGGCGAAGTCAAATACGACGACGTGTTTGACTTCACCTTTGACGTGCGCCAAAGGTGAAGTCAAAGATATGACAGCTTTGATATTCTTTTGATACCTGTCAAAGGCGAGGTTAAATGTGGAAACAACTTTGACTTCGCCTTTGACGCGCGTCACAGGTGATGCCAAATATATAACGGCTTTGCATATACCTTTGAGACGGGACAAAGGCGAGGTCAAAAACGACGACGTGTTTGACTTCACCTTTGACGCGCGTTAAAGGTGAAGTCAAAGATATGACAGCTTTGATATTCTTTTGGCCCCCTGTCAAAGGCGAGGTCAAATATGTAAACAACTTTGACTTCGCCTTTGACACGCGTCAAAGGTACAGTCAAAGATATGACGGCTTTGGTATTCGTTTCTTTTGACATTTGTCAAAGGTGAGGTCAAACATACTAAGAACTTTGACTTCACCTGTGACGAGCTTCAAAGATGAAGTGAAAGATACGACGGCTTTGCTTTTGTTTTGAACATCTTGTCACGTTTACTTACGATTAACTGACCAAAATGGCCGTCCCGAGCGGCCGGACGATAGACTGGAGCCGAGGCAGCCAGTTTCCCGCGCTTTCCGCCGGTTGCCATTTCTCTTTGACCAATCACAACCAAGATACATCTGACGCGTACAGAGTGAGTCGAGGAGAAAAAAATATTCTGATTTTCCTGCGTTCAGTTCGTTCAGAAGATCATTTGGATAATAATCTTTCCACCTTTCTTTGACTCAAACTTCACTTAAGATGAAAAGGTAAGTCTCTTTGACATTTAAAAAATTAAATTAAGCCTTAAACAAGATGTAAGAGTTCTCAAGCGTTCCAACACGGATATTTGCTTTCTCAGACTTCTATTAAACTTGCCGTAAACAAACAGAATGAACTTTATTTATTTCCAGCTAATCCTTTTTGTATATAAAATGTTAGCTTTTGATGCTTGTTTATGAAATACAAGGTCACCAAACGAGGCTATTTAGTGAACTGTTTATATTAATGACAAACCCTGGATATCCGTTTTATTCATCATTAATTTTATTTGTCATTTGCAACTGAAAATGGCGGGATACCAGTTTGTAGAAAACCGAATTGTTTGTTCATAATACTTAAGCTTAAAATAACACTTCAACATCGCATATTTCATTTGTGATACACAATCTTGCTACAGGGAATGTTGAAGTTTTTGCTGCATAGAACATTGAGCTCCATGTTTAAAAACTAATTCATATGTTTTGGGTGCATCACATTTAACTTGATAGAGTCTAAATAATGGTCGCAGGCACCATGCTTACAATTTACAATTTACAACCTACAATTTTTTTCTTTACAAGTGGTGAGTTCTTCTGTTCTACTTTTAGTTTTACATTTGGGTGAAATTAATATTAATTTCTAACAAAGATACATTTTACTGTTCCAACAGTATAAACGAATAACATTTTCAGATCAGATGCCCAATAAAGACAGTCAGTTTATTAAAAAGTCATGTAATTATATTATTTGATTTTCCAGCAACCTCCCATTAAATTGGACACTGTGCTTTGTTTCAAATCTTGGTTTTTCTTTTTGCAAGCACAATGTTATAATTACCTTAGTATGTTTATTTGAAAGTAATTAATTTTATGTGTAAACAGGCATGAAAATTTGAAGAGCAAAGATGTCTTGCTGGGCTGTTGCCAAGTCAGCTTGCCGTTGGCAGCTACACGTGTCTGGTTATTCAATCAAAGAATGCGATGATCAGAAGACCAAAGAAGTAAATATTTCTCTATAACTTTCAAGAGTGTAAAGAGCCACTGAACAGATCATGCTTAAACGCAAGACACTTTTCAGGTTCCATTAGAACGAGTGAACATATTAGCCACCCTTTCGGTCCCAAGAATGCTTGATTATTTTTAAAGCAGCAGTTAACGAAAATCATTACGAAAAAATCAGTTAATTTATTAATACTTAAAAAATTAAAATTAATGAAAAATGATTAAAACAAATATACAGGTAAAGGAAATGATGTAAGTTAAGAGAATCGCTTGTCATACTTCCACATTCAAAAAATAATTCAAGCTTCAAGAAATGAATGGATGTACAGTATCGCATCGAGCATACGTAAACAATCATGTGAAAACACGACCTTTATATTTTGGTATAAAACATGCCATGATTGTTCAAACAAATATGTGTGACTTAGCCTGTTCATAATCTGAGAACTCTAATTTGCATTCAAAGTGATTATAACTTAAGTTTGAAAGAAAAGACAAAAAGGCGGCTGTAAATGCATGGATAACATTTTCAGGGCACAAACAACTTCAACTGATATTGCAATTAAAATGCATGCCTGTTTGCCGAACTCATTTCTGATCTAGAGTCAGGTGAGATTAGGTTCACCTAATGCATAAATTATGTTACAGTCACACCACACTTGAAACCTACTTCACAGTCAGGTTTTCATGCCACATATGGTCTTGAAAAGATGCAACAAACAGTATATTGTCTTTTCTTCAACTTTATAACAAACTAACTATAATGCATGTGTAATTTTGTAATGATAACAAGTGGGCAGATGACAAAATGTGTTGTCGTCTCAGTGAAATTCATCTCCTGTAAAAAATTCTTGTCACGGAAAACATTATTTCATTTCAGCACCTGAAATATGATCTTATGTATTGATTTCGTGAAAGCCGAAATTTGACACTGAAAATCCACAAAAAAAATACTTGAATTTTACCATAAACGTTCATATGGTAGTTAATTAATTTTTAAACTTTTTAAACATAGCTGTGGCTCATAACTTGTTATATGTATGACTGATATACATGGCAGTACAGTTAATTGGCAGGGATGAGTTATTGTTGGCTTTCGATTGCCGTCAGCAACCATGTAGCAATTAAGGAGGCTCGTACCCATTTCTCAAGTCCACACCCTTTCAATTTTAATGGGCCATATCTTTTGTTGTTGCGCAAAAAAAGACAAGCCACTTTGCATGCAAACACACAATACACTGAACTTTATGTGAGTATGGGATTTGTTTACATCGGTGCTTCCATGGCAACAGAATGGTGATCCTCCGAAATTCACAAAATGCGGAGTTTCTCTAGATCGAGAGAATTTTTTGTAAAACCCGCTACTGGACTAATTGATTAGACCATGGGCTTCAACTGGACAAAGTTTAAAAGAAATGTATGAGAGCGTTTTTGAAATTTTGGGGGATGAAGTTTTGGATATTGTAAATACAGTGAAAAACATACTATCGACCTTATTGGCTAATATTATCTAAAGAAAACGATGCGCGATGGGAATGCAGTTTCGTCTCAAAATAGTTTGACTCCATTTGAAATAGTGTGGGAAAAAGTGAGGGGGTTGCTTTGGCCGATTGCGAGAAAGAAGGATTTGATTAGCGTACGTTCAGCTGCTTAATACATTAGATAGGATGATAGGATTAAATTATAATTAGTATAAAATTTGTGTAAAGCGCTTTTGATCATTTTAAATGTTAAAAGGCGCTATATTAAGTGAATAAATTATTATTATTATTATCATTGTTGCCATTTTTGTATGTAATTTGGTCTACGCCTACAAATGTGATGATAATTTGGAAACAGCGAGATAATTTTTTTTAAATTGACAATCTGGAAATTAATTATCAATTTATATGGCCCGCAAGTTTCAAGGCCATTGAAGACAAGCAAGGCAATAAAATAGGGCCCCCAATGTACCAATTTACTCCCGCAGATTTTGAGTTTACAAGTGAGAGTCCTCATTATTCACGAGTATTGTCTTAAAGTTTCATCAGATCCACGTGCAAAACTTTAGCAAAAAAAATTATTTGCATCGAACAGAACGCTCGATTGCTTTCCGAAGAATTTTCCGAAACATGCTAATAACTGGCTTACGTTACGAATAGCAATGACAACAGTACTGATGAAGACAACGTCGGAAACGTCACGTTTAATTTCATCAAGTGGGATGCAGAAATAACACGCTTTGGCAATGGTTTATGATTGTCTCACTCTGGTTATTTGTTGCAATCGGCGTAGCATCTGTTACTTATTTAGATATAATATAGCACAAAGCAAAATTCTCAGCTAAAATATAAAATTGTCACACTGTTTTTGCGTGGGACATAAGAAGCATTGTTTCTGTATTTCGTTTATAAATTTGCAAATTGGGATATGTTCTTCTTGTCCTGCAATTTTACAGAGACCCTAGGTATGGCTGCATTACAGCGTAATTGCGCGACATCGAGTGCGTAATGTTATTATAATTCTCAAGCCAGTTATTAGCATGTTACGGAAAATTCTTCGGAAAGCAATCGAGCGTTCTGTTCGATGCAAATAAACTTTTTGCTAAAGTTTTGTACGTGCATATGAAACTTGAAAACAATACTCGTGAATAATGAGGACGCTCACTTGTAAACACAAAGTCTGCATGAAAACATTGGTACATTGGAGGCCCTATTTTATTGCCTTGCATGTCTTCAATGCGCTTGAAACTCGCAGGCCATATAAACTGATGATTAATCTCGAGGTTGTCAATTAAAAAAAAAATTATCTCACGGTTTCAAAATTATCATCACATTCATAGGCTTAGCCCAAATTACATACAAAAATGGCAACAATGAGCAGCTGAACGTACGCTAATCAAATCCTTCTTTCTCGCAATCGGGCAAAGCAACCCCTTCACTTTTTCACACACCAATTAAAATGGAATCAAACTACTAGGAGATGAAACTGCATTCCCATCGCGCATCGTTTTCTTTAGATATTAGCCAATTATGTCGATAGTATGTTTTTCACTGTATTTACAATCCCCAAAACTTCATCCCCCAAAATTTCAAAAACGCTCTCATACATTTCTTTTAAACTTTGT
This sequence comes from Dendrophyllia cribrosa, assembly GCA_024195265.1. NCBI lineage: Eukaryota > Metazoa > Cnidaria > Anthozoa > Scleractinia > Dendrophylliidae > Dendrophyllia > Dendrophyllia cribrosa. The sequence goes on along the minus strand of JAJLRJ010000009.1, from coordinate 27,515,851 downwards.
CCAGCTGAAGCCCATGGTCAAATCAATTGCTCCACTAGCGGGTTTTACAAAAATTCTCTCGATCTAGAGAAACTCCGCAACTTGTGAATTTCGGAGGATCACCATTCTGTTGCCATGGAAGCACCGATGAAAACAAATCCTATACTCCCATAAAGTTCAATGTATTGTGTGTTTGCATGCAAAGTGCTTGACCTTTTATGCGCTACAACAAAAGATATGGCCCATTAAAATTGAAAGGGTGTGGACTTGAGAAATGGCTACGAGCCTCCTTAAAGGATATAATCCTGTTGCAGGCAAGAAATTTGTAATTTCTGTAAAACCCTGAAAATCAGAATCTCTTACAGGAATAATATTATTTATCACTTACTTTATATCATTTTTAGGTGCAACTGCCAAAGTCCAAAATAATTCATTCCAATTAATCTTTTCGTGAAATCCTTGAATTAAGTCTTTAAGGTAGTTCTCTCCTAGGCTCCAACCGGCATACTTCAAAGAGCTCAAAAGCTAGTTTTCCTTCTTTGCAGTTAAACGATTTTCACACACATGTTGACCAAATGATTGAAGTTTGAAATAGTGGGTGTGGCTTGGTACTCGCCATTAGTATGCTCATGTTATGAGGAAATCCCGATAAACAGTTTTTAGAGCTGCTCTCTAAAAATGCGCTTATACATAATCTTACTTTAGCTCAATGAATCTGAATTTGATATCAGCTGTTAGGCTAAGATGAAAGTTTTGGAGGATGCTCTTTTTATGCTAATCAGCGTTTCCATAGTAATGGTAAACAAATATGGCGAAAAACAGTTTTTCCTAATTATCTTTCGATTTTGGGGCTACCCGCGATAAGCGAATAAATTTGCTATAATCTACACAGTATAGCACACTAAATTGGAAAATTTCAAATAAATTAAACTGTTCGATTTTGAATAAATTGCTGAAACATTTTTAACACGTGTTTTTTCATGTTTGAATTAAAAGTGGTCATTACATTCCATAGGTCTCACAAATTATCATTAAATTACCAAAGAAAGTTCCTCATGCGATCAGACTTAAATCTGATTACTCCCTGCAAATAGCTCTGACTAACTCCTCGGCAATAAAGAGATCGAGCTTTTCATTCAAATGCAGTTTTTCTTGACGTTTTCCCTCTTTTTAAACTGCACTTGAATGATAAGCTCGATCTCTTTATTGCCGATAAATTAGTCAGAGCTATTTGCACGGAGTAATAATGTAAGTCTTAGTAAACTTTCTGTGATAATTTAATGATAATTTGTGAGACCTATGAAATGTTTTAACCGCTTATATTTTAAACATGAAAAAACACGTATTAAAATGTTTAAGGATTCAAAATCAAACAGTTTAATATGTTTGAAATTTTCCCATTTAGTGTGCTACACTGTGTAGATTATAGCGCATATATTCGCTCGTCGCGGGTAGCTCCAAAATCGAAAGATATTTAGGAAAAACTGTTTTTCGCCATATTCGTTTACTGTTGTTATGGAAATGCTGATTAGCATAAAAAGAGCATCATCCAAAACTTTCATTTTAGCCTAACAGCTGATATCAAATGCAGATTCATTGAGCTAAAGTAAGATTATGTATAAGCGCATTCAAAAAGGGAAGTGTGACCCCCCCCCCCCCCCCCCCCGCCCCAAAAAAAAAAAAAAAAAAAACTACTTGGAGCCACCTTAAGAAAATTATTTTGAAGTACTCTTTTGGTCCCGAATCGCTGATCACACGTGTGAGCGTTAGAAAAAGAGAAATTTCTTAGCCTTGCAGTTTAAACAAATAATCCAAGCGGCTCGTGATATTTTGGGACAATTTTAAAATATTACTCGAGGTATTTATACCCCATTCAAATACCCCTTGAAACCATTGTATTACCTTTACTAATTTGCTTCTTATTGGTACTACTGCATGATAATTTTGTGACACATTTGTACACTATTGCAGTTAAGGCCTCATTAATTAATTTTTAATTCAACCATGTATTTTCTGATACTATTTGAAACAGTTTTATGGCACTTTTAATTTAGTACAGAGTGTATTCTGCTTTTGACATCATTAAAATTGAATTTTTAAAACAGTCATCATGGTCTGTATATTTATCATTATGAATATTGCTGACGTAACACCAGTATTTTTTAATGATTTAATTTAAATTTCTAAAAGTGGTCAAGATATTTGACACACTTTTCACACCAATCGTAGACAATGTGATTACGCCTTGGACAAACCTTTGATAGTGGACAAAATAAAAGCGAATTGAATATCACATTTAACTTGCGTCAAAGGCATATGTCAAATATGTAGTAAAGATGGCCTTTGTCACCTTTAGCACTATATAAAGGCGGGATCAAAGATGGCCTTTGACGAGTGTCAAATGTGTGTAAAGCATATGGCAAAGACGATTCACTTTTGACAAGCCTTTGACACAAGTCTCAGACATATTTGACTATATCTTTGATCAGCCTTTGACACGCGTCGCAGACGAATTTGACTACACATTTGGTCAACCTTTGGCACGCGTCGCAGACGAATTTGACCAAACACCTTTGTTCAACCTTTGACACGCGTCACAGACAGATTTGACCACACGCCTTTGATCTACCTTTGTCACAAATCACAGACGAATTTGACTAAACCTTTGACAAACCTTTGATAATGGACAAAGGTGAATCAAATGTAATCTTTGATGCGCGTCAAAGGTATATGTCAAAGATGTGGTAAAGACGGCCTTTACCACCTTTACCACTATGTCAAAGGCGACATCAAAGATGATCTTTGACGCGCGTCACAGGTGTGGAAAGATGTAGCAAAGGAGGTCTTTGATACGCCTTTGACCACACATTTGATCGTCCGCAAAGGCGATTTTTCGTGCAGTGTTCAGAATTGTTGAGCAGGTTCCATGGTTATGAATACCATTACAAATTGCAACTTTTGATAGAGACCAGTAGGTGCACCGTCAAAGCAAAGATCATGCATTTCATTCCCATTAAAGACCGGATATGTCCACAATTATAGCGAAGGAAATCGATTTTTTTATGCTTATACAGTCACTTACCTCTTGTAAGACAGCCTCGGACAAATTTCCATACGATGTCACTTGAAGCGTCTTCTTTGGCTGTTATGACACCCGGAAGTTCCTGACCTGTGTAAACAGTCTTCTCAAGAACAAGGAAGTTATAATGCAAGCCACAGTTTACCTATGTGTTGATCAGAGTATCTTTTTTCAGTAGCTTCACCGATATAGCAAACGGTATGAATGCAACTAAAGTCTCACATTTTCCTCCCGTGCTTTGTTTGTTTGCAAACTACAATGTTTGAAGAGCAACTTCAGAATTGTTGAGCAGGTTCCATGGTTTTGAATACCGTTACCAATTGCAACTTTTGATAGAGACTAGTAGGTGCGCCGTTAAAACAAAGATCATGGGTTTCATTCCAATTAAAAACTGGATATGTGCACAATTATAGGGAAGAAAATAGATTTTTCTTTTATGCTTATACAGTCACTTACCTCTTGCAGGACAGCCTCAAGCAAATCTCCATACGATGTCACAGGAAGCGTCTTCTTTGGCTGTTATGACACCTGGAACTTCCTGACCTGTGTAAACAGTCTTCTCAAGAACAAGGAAGTTAGATTGCAAGCTACAGTTTACCTATGTGTTGATCAGAGTCTCTTTTCTCAGTAGCTTCGCCGATATAGCAAACGGTTTAAATGCAACTAAAGTGTCACATTTTCCTCCTGTGCTTTGTTTGTTTGCAAACTACAATGCTTGAAGAGCAACTTCAAAAATTGTTGAGCAGGGACCATGGTTTTGAATACCATTACAAATTGCAACTTTTTATAGAGACCTGTAAGTCCACTGTTAAAGCAAAGATCATTGGTTTCATTCCCATTGAAGTCTGGATATGTCCACAATTGTAGCGAAAGTAATCGATTTTTCTTTTATGCTCATACAGTCACTTACCTCTTGTAAGACAGCCTCGGGCAAATTTCTATACGATGTCACAGGAAGCGTCTTCTTTGCCTGTTATGACACCTGGAACTTCCTGACCTGTGTAAACAGTCTTCTCAAGAACAAGGAAGTTATAATGCAAGTCAGAATTTACCTATGTTGTGATGAGCGTCTGTTTTCTCAGTAGCTTCACCGATATAGCAAACGGTTTGAATGCAACTATAGTCACATTTTATTCCTGTATTTTGTTTGTTTGCAAAGTACATTGTTTAAAGAGTAACTTGAAAATTGTTCAGCTAGGACCGTGGTTTTGAATGCCATTAAAACTTTCAACTTTTAGTATAGCCCAGTAGGTCCACCGTTAAAGTAAACTATGGGTTTGAACTTTAATGCAACCTCAGCTTTACAACTTTTGGTTGATCCCGGTACGGTCACCGTTAACAGCAATCATCATGGGTTTGATTCCCAATAAAGACTCCATATGTACACAATTATAGCGAAGGAAATCGAATTTTCTTTGATGCTTATACAGTCACTTACCTCTTGCAGGACATCCTCAGGAAAATCTCCATACGATGTCACAGGAAGCATCTTCATTGGCTGTTATGACACTTGGAACTTCCTGACCTGTATAAACAGTCTTCTCAAGAACAAGGAAGTTATAATGGAAGTTACAGTTTACCTATGTGTTGATCAAAGTCTCTTTTCTCAGTAGCTTCACCGATATATCAAACGGTTTGAATGCAACTAAAGTCTCACATTTACCTCCTGTGCGTTGTTTGTTTGCAAACTACAATGTTTGAAGAGCAACTTTAGAATTGTTGAGCAGGGAGTATGGTTTTGAATAGCATTACAAATTGCAACTATTTATAGAGACCTGTAAGTCCACCGTTAAAGCAAAGATCATGGCTTTCATTCCCATTGAAGACTTGATATGTCCACAATTGTAGCGAAAGAAATCGATTTTTCTTTTATGCTCATACAGTAACTTACCTCTTTGTAGGACAGCCTCCGTCAAATTTCCATACGATGTCACTTGAAGCGTCTTCTTTGGCTGTTTTGACACCCGGAACTTCCTGACCTGTGTAAACAGTCTTCTCAAGAACAAGGAAGTTATAATGCAAGCCACAGTTTACCTATGTGTTGATCAGAGTATCTTTTTTCAGTAGCTTCACCGATATAGCAAACGGTTTGAATGCAACTAAAGTCTCACATTTTCCTCCCGTGCTTTGTTTGTTTGCAAACTACAATGTTTGAAGAGCAACTTCAGAATTGTTGAGCAGGTTCCCTGGTTTTGAATACCGTTACCAATTGCAACTTTTGATAGAGACCAGTAGGTGCGCCGTTAAAACAAAGATCATGGGTTTCATTCCAATTAAAAACTGGATATGTCCACAATTATAGCGAAGGAAATCGATTTTTCTTTTATGCTTATACAGTCACTTACCTCTTGCAGGACAGCCTCAAGCAAATCTCCATACGATGTCACAGGAAGCGTCTTCTTTGGCTGTTACGACACCTGGGACTTCCTGACCTGTATAAACAGTCTTCTCAAGAACAAGGAAGTTAGAATGCAAGCCGAAGTTTACCTATGTGTTGATCAGAGTCTCTTTTCTCAGTAGCTTCACCGATATAGCAAACGGTTTAAATGCAACTAAAGTCTCACATTTTCCTCCTGTGCTTTGTTTGTTTGCAAACTACAATGCTTGAAGAGCAACTTCAGAATTATTGAGCAGGGACCATGGTTTTGAATACCATTACAAATTGCGACTTTTTATAGAGACCTCTAAGTCCACCGTTAAAGCAAAGGTCATGGGTTTCATTCCCATTGAAGACTCGATATGTCCACAATTGTAGCGAAGGAGCAGGGACAATGGTTTTGAATACCATTACAAATTGCAACTTTTTATAGAGACCTGTAAGTCCACTGTTAAAGCAAAGATCATGGCTTTCATTCCCATTGAAGACTTGATATGTCCACAATTGTAGCGAAAGTAATCGATTTTTCTTTTATGCTCATACAGTCACTTACCTTTTCTAAGACAGCCTCAGGAAAATATCCATACAATGTCACAGGAAGCGTCTTCTTTGGCTGTTACGACACCTGGGACTTCCTCACCTGTATAAACAGTCTTCTCAAGAACAAGGAAGTTATAATGCAAGCCACCGTTTACCTATGCGTTGATCAGAGTCTCTTTTCTCAGTAGCTTAACCGATATAGCAAACGGTTTGAATGCAACTAAAGTCTCACATTTTCCTCCTGTGCTTTGTTTGTTTGCAAACTACAATGTTTGAAGAGCAACTTCAGAATTGTTGAGCAGGTTCCATGGTTTTGAATACCGTTACAAATTGCAACTTTTGATAGAGACCAGTAGGTGCACCGTTAAGCAAAGATCATGGGTTTCATTCCAATTAAAGACTGGATATGTCCACAATTATAGGGAAGGAAATCGATTTTTCTTTTATGGTTATACAGTTACTTACCTCTTGCAGGACAGCCTCTAGCAAATCTCCATACGATGTCACAGGAAACGTCTTCTTTGGCTGTTACGACACCTGGAACTTCCTGATCTGTATAAACCTTCTTCTCAAGAACAAGGAAGTTAGAATGCAACCCATAGTTTACCTATGTGTTGATCAGAGTCTCTTTTCTCAGTAGCTTCACCGATATAGCTAACGGTTTAAATGTAACTAAAGTTTCACATTTTCCTCATGTGCTTTGTTTGTTTGCAAACTACAATGCTTGAAGAGCAACTTCAGAATTGTTGAGCAGGGACCATGGTTTTGAATACCATTACAAATTTCAACTTTTGATAGAGACCAGTAGGTGCACCGTTAAAGCAAAGCTCATGGGTTTCATTCCCATTGAAGACTCGATATGTCCACAAATGTAGTGAAGGAAATCGATTTTTCTTTTATGCTGATACGGTCACTTACCTCTTGTAGGACAGCCTCGGGCAAATTACCATACGATGTCCCAGGAAGCGTCTTCTTTGGCTGTTATGACACCTGGAACTTTCTGACCTGTATAAACAGTCTTCTCAAGAACAACGAAGTTAGAATGCAAGCCACAGTTTACCTATGTGTTGATCAGAGTCTCTTCTCTCAGTAGCTTCACCGATATATCAAACGGTTTGAATGGAACTAAAGTCTCACATTTTCCTCCTTTGCTTTGTTTGTTTGCAAACTACAATGTTTCAAGAGCAACTTTAGAATTGAAGAGCAGGGACCACGGTTTTCAATACCATTACAAATTGCAACTTTTTATAGAGACCTGGAAGTACAACGTTAAAGCAAAGCTCATGGGTTTCATTTCCATTGAAGACTCGATATGTCCACAATTGTAGCAAAGGAAATCGATTTTCCTTTTCTGCTTATACACTCACTTACCTCTTGAATGACAGCCTCAGGCAAATCTCCATACGATGTCACAGGAAGCGTCTTCTTTGGCTGTCACGAAATTTCATTATTGTATGTTAAGTAGTCCACGGCTCACTGGAAGAGCATTTTTTAATGAAAGTGATCCCGTGTTTTTAAATAAAGATGATGATGATGACCTTAAACTTCCTGACCTGTATAAACAGTCTTCTAAAGAACAAGGAAGTTATAATGCAAACCACAGTTTACATATGTGTTGATCAGAGTCTCTCTTTCTCAGTAGCTTCACCGATATAGCAAACGGTTTGAATGCAACTAAAGTCCCATATTTTCCTCGTGTGCTTTGTTTGTTTGCAAACTACAATGTTTCAACAGCAACTTCAGACTTATTGAGCAGTTTCCATGGTTTTGAATACCATTACAAATTGCAACTTTTGATAGAGACCACTAGGTGCACCGTTAAAGCAAAGATCATGGGTTTCATTCCAATTAAAGACTGGATATGTCCACAACTATAGCGAAAGAAATCGATTTTTCTTTTATGCTTATACAGTCACTTACCTAATCCACGATAGCCTCTAGCAAATCTCTACACGATGTCACAGGAAGCGTCTTTATTGGCTGTTACGACACCTGGAACTTCCTGACCTGTATAAACAGTCTTCTCAAGAACAAGAAGTTATAATGCAAGCCACAATTTACCTATGTGTTGATCAAAGTCTCTTTTTTCAGTAGCTTCACCGATATAGCAAACGGTTTAAATGCAACTAAAGTCGCACATTTTCCTCCTGTGCTTTGTTTGTTTGCAAACTACAATGCTTGAAGAGCAACTTCAGAATTGTTGAGCAGGGACCATGGTTTTGAATACCGTTACAAATTGCAACTTTTGATAGAGACGAGTAGGTGCACCGTTAAGGCAAAGATCATGGGTTTCATTCCAATTAAAGACTGGATATGTCCACAATTATAGGGAAGGAAATCGATTTTTCTTTTATGCTTATACAGTCACTTACCTCTTGCAGGACAGCCTCAAGCAAATCTCCATACGATGTCACAGGAAGCGTCTTCTTTGGCTGTTACGACACCTGGAACTTCCTGATCTGTATAAACAGTCTTCTCAAGAACAAGGAAGTTATAATGCAAGCCACAGTTTACCTATGTGTTGATCAGAGTCTCTTTTCTCCGTAACTTCACCGATAAAGCAAACGGTTTAAATACAACTAAAGTCTCACATTTTCCTCCTGTGCTTTGTTTGTTTGCAAACTACAATGCTTGAAGAGCAACTTCAGAATTGTTGAGCAGGGCCATGGTTTTGAATACCATTACAAATTGCAACTGTTGACAGAGACCAGGAGGTGCACCGTTAAAGCAAAGCTCATGGGTTTCATTCCCATTGAAGACTCGATATGTCCACAATTATAGCAACGGAAATCGATTTTTCTTTTATGCTTATACAGTCACTTACCTCTTGTAGGACAGCCTCAGGCAAATCTCCATACGATGTCACAAGAAGCGTCTTCTTTGGCTGTTATGACACCTGGAACTTCCTGACCTGTGTAAACAGTCTTCTCAAGAACAAGGAAGTTATAATGCAAGTCAGAATTTACCTATGTTTTGATGAGCGTCTGTTTTCTCAGTAGCTTCACCGATATAGCAAACGGTTTGAATGCAACTATAGTCTCACATTTTATTCCTGTATTTTGTTTGTTTGCAAAGTTCATTGTTTAAAGAGTAACTTGAGAATTGTTGAGCTAGGACCGTGCTTTTGAATGCCATTAAAACTTTCAACTTTTAGTATAGCCCAGTAGGTCCACCGTTAAAGTAAACACCATGGGTTTGAACTTCAATGCAGCCTCAGATTTACTGTTCGTCCTTTACAACTTTTGGGTGATTCCGGTACGGTCACCGTTAACAGCAATCATCATGGGTTTGACGCCCATTAAAGACTCCATATGTACACAATTATAGCGAAGGAAATCGATTTTTCTTTTATGCTTATACAGTCACTTACCTCTTGCAGGACTGCCTCAGGCAAATCTCCATACGATGTCACAGGAAGCGTCTTTATTGGCTGTTACGACACCTGGAACTTCCTGACCTGTATAAACAGTCTTATCAAGAACAAGGAAGTTATAATGCAAGCCACAGTTTACCTATGTGTTGATCAAATTCTCTTTTCTCAGTAGCTTCACCAATATATATCAAACGGTTTGAATGCAACTAAATTCTCATATTTTCCTCCTGTGCTTTGTTTGTTTGCAAACTACAATGTTTGAAGAGCAACTTCAGACTTGTTGAGCAGGGACCATGGTTTTGAATACCCTTACAAATTGTAACTTTTTATAGAGACCTGTAAGTCCACCGTTAAAGCAAAGATCATTGGTTTCATTCCCATTGAAGACTCGATATGTCCACAATTGTAGCGAAGGAAATCGATTTTTCTTTTATGCTTATACAGTCACTTACCTCTTGTAGGACAGCCTCGGTCAAATTTCCATACGATGTCACAGGAAGCGTCTTCTTTGGCTGTCACGACACCTAGGACTTCCTGACCTGTATAAACAGTCTTCTCAAGAACAGAACAAGGAAGTTATAATGCAAGCCACAGTTTGCCTATGCGTTAATCAGTGTCTCTTTTCTCAGTAGCTTAACCGATATAGCAAACGGTTTGAATGCAACTAAAGTCTCACATTTTCCTCCTGTGCTTTGTTTGTTTGCAAACTACAATGTTTGAAGAGCAACTTCAGAATTATTGAGCAGGTTCCATGGTTTTGAATACCGTTACAAATTGAAACTTTTTATAGAGACCTGTAAGTCCACTGTTAAAGCAAAGATCATGGCTTTCATTCCCATTGAAGACTTGATATGTCCACAATTGTAGCGAAAGTAAACGATTTTTCCTTTATGCTCATACAGTCACTTACCTCTTGTAAGGCAGCCTCAGGAAAATCTCCATACGATGTCACAGGAAGCGTCTTCTTTGGCTGTTACGACACCTGGGACTTCCTGACCTGTATAAACAGTCTTCTCAAGAAAAAGGAAGTTATAATGCAAGCCACGGTTTACCTATGCGTTGATCCGAGTCTCTTTTCTCAGTAGCTTAACCGATATAGCAAACGATTTGAATGCAACTAAAGTCTCACATTTTCCTCCTGTGCTTTGTTTGTTTGCAAACTACAATGTTTGAAGAGCAACTTCAGAATTGTTGAGCAGGTTCCATGGTTTTGAATACCGTTACAAATTGCAACTTTTGATAGAGAGCAGTAGGTGCACCGTTAAAGCAAAGATCATGGGTTTCATTCCCATAGAAGACTCGATATATCCACAATTGTAGTGAAGGAAATCGATTTTTCTTTTATGGTTATACAGTTACTTACCTCTTGCAGGACAGCCTCTAGCAAATCTCCATACGATGTCACAGGAAACGTCTTCTTTGGCTGTTACGACACCTGGAACTTCCTGATCTGTATAAACCTTCTTCTCAAGAACAAGGAAGTTAGAATGCAACCCATAGTTTACCTATGTGTTGATCAGAGTCTCTTTTCTCAGTAGCTTCACCGATATAGCTAACGGTTTAAATGTAACTAAAGTTTCACATTTTCCTCATGTGCTTTGTTTGTTTGCAAACTACAATGCTTGAAGAGCAACTTCAGAATTGTTGAGCAGGGACCATGGTTTTGAATACCATTACAAATTTCAACTTTTGATAGAGACCAGTAGGTGCACCGTTAAAGCAAAGCTCATGGGTTTCATTCCCATTGAAGACTCGATATGTCCACAAATGTAGTGAAGGAAATCGATTTTTCTTTTATGCTGATACGGTCACTTACCTCTTGTAGGACAGCCTCGGGCAAATTACCATACGATGTCCCAGGAAGCGTCTTCTTTGGCTGTTATGACACCTGGAACTTTCTGACCTGTATAAACAGTCTTCTCAAGAACAACGAAGTTAGAATGCAAGCCACAGTTTACCTATGTGTTGATCAGAGTCTCTTCTCTCAGTAGCTTCACCGATATATCAAACGGTTTGAATGGAACTAAAGTCTCACATTTTCCTCCTTTGCTTTGTTTGTTTGCAAACTACAATGTTTCAAGAGCAACTTTAGAATTGAAGAGCAGGGACCATGGTTTTGAATACCATTACAAATTGCAACTTTTGATAGAGACGAGTAGGTGCACCGTTAACGCAAAGATCATGGGTTTCATTCCAATTAAAGACTGGATATGTCCACAATTATAGCGAAGGAAATCGGTTTTTCTTTTATGCTTATACAGTCTCTTACCGCTTGCATGACAGCCTCAGGCAAATCTCCATACGATGTCCCAGGAAGCGTCTTCTTTGAATGTTATGACACCTGGAACTTTCTGACCTGTATAAACAGTCTTCTCAAGAACAACGAAGGTAGAATGCAAGCCACAGTTTACCTATGTGTTGATCAGAGTCTCTTCTTTCACTAGCTTCACCGATATATCAAACGGTTTGAATGGAACTAAAGTCTCACATTTTCCTCCTGTGCTTTGTTTGTTTGCAAACTACAATGTTTGAAAAGCAAATTCAGATTTGAAGAGCAGGGACTATGGTTGTGAATACCATTACAAATTCCAACTTTTTATAGAGACCAGTAGGTGCACCGTTAAAGCAAAGGTCATGGGTTTCATTCCAATTAAAGACTGGATATGTCCACAATTATAGGGAAGGAAATCGATTTTTCTTTTATGCTTATACAGTCACTTACCGCTTGCAGGACAGCCTCAGGGAAATCTCCATACGATGTCACAGGAAGCCTCTTTATTGGCTGTTACGACACCTGGAACTTCCTCACCTGTATAAACAGTCTTCTCAAGAACAAGGAAGTTAGAATGCAAGCCACAGTTTAACTATGTGTTGATCAGAGTCTCTTTTCTCAATAGCTTCACCGATATAGCAAACGGTTTAAATGCAACTAAAGTCTCACATTTTCCTCCTGTGCTTTGTTTGTTTCCAAACTACAATGTTTGAAGAGTAACTTCAGAATTGTTGAGCAGGTTCCATGGTTTTGAATACCATTACAAATTGCAACTTTTGATAGAGACGAGTAGGTGCACCGTTAAAGCAAAGGTCATGGGTTTCATTCCAATTAAAGACTGGATATGTCCACAATTATAGGGAAGGAAATCGATTTTTCTTTTATGCTTATACAGTCACTTACCGCTTGCAGGACAGCCTCAGGGAAATCTCCATACGATGGAGAATGCCAGGAAGCGTCTTCTTTGGCTGTTATGACACCTGGAACTTCCTGACCTGACCTGTGTAAACAGTCTTCTCAAGAACAAGGAAGTTATAATGCAAGTCAGAATTTGCTTATGTTGTGATGAGCGTCTGTTTTCTCAGTAGCTTCACCGATATAGCAAACGATTTGAATGCAACTATAGTGTCACATTTTCCTCCTGTATTTTATTTGTTTGCAAAGTACATTGTTTAAAGAGTAACTTGAGAATTGTTGAGCTAGGACCGTGCTTTTGAATGCCATTAAAACTTTCAACTTTTAGTAGAGCCCAGTAGGTGCACAGTTAAAGTAAAGACCATGGGTTTGAACTTCAATCCAACCTTAGATTTACTGTTCGTCCTTTACAACTTTTGGTTGATCCCGGTACGGTCACCGTTAACAGCAATCATCATGGGTTTGATTCCCATTAAAGACTCCATATGTACACAATTATAGCGAAGGAAATCGATTTTTGTTTTATGCTTATACAGTCACTTACCTCTTGCTGGACAGCCTCAGGCAAATCTCCATACGATGTCACAGGAAGCGTCTTCTTTGGCTGTTACGACACCTGGAACTTCCTGACCTGTATAAACAGTCTTCTCAAGAACAAGGAAGTTATAATGCAAGCCACAGTTTACCTACGTGTTGATCAAAGCCTCTTTTCTCAGTAGCTTCACCGATATAGCAAGCGGTTTTAATGCAACTAAAGTCTCATATTTTCCTCTTGTGCTTTGTTTGTTTGCAAACTACAATGTTTGAACAGCAACTTCAGAATTGTTGAGCAGTTTCCATGGTTTTCAATACCATTACAAATTGCAACTTTTTATAGAGACCTGTAAGTCCACCGTTAAAGCAAAGATCATTGGTTTCATTCCCATTGAAGACTCGATATGTCCACAATTGTAGCGAAGGAAATCGATTTTTCTTTTATCCTTATACAGTCACTTACCTCTTGTAGGACAGCCTTAGGCAAATCTCGATACGATGTCACAGGAAGCGTCTTCTTTGGCTGGTACGACACCTGGGACTTCCTGACCTGTATAAACAGTCTTCTCAAGAACAAGGAAGTTATAATGCAAGCCACAGTTTACCTATGCGTTGATCAGAGTCTCTATTCTCAGTAGCTTAACCGATATAGCAAACGGTTTGAATGCAACTAAAGTCTCATATTTTCCTCCTGTGCTTTGTTTGCTTGCAAACTACAATGCTTGAAGAGCAACTTCAGAATTGTTGTGCAGGTTCCATGGTTTTGAATACCGTTACGAATTGCAACTTTTGATAGAAACCAGTAAGTGCACCATTAAAGCAAAGATCATGGGTTTCATTCCAATTAAACACTGGATATGTCCACAATTATAGCGAAGGAAATCGATTTTTCTTTTATGCTTATACAGTCACTTACCTCTTGCAGGACAGCCTCAGGCAAATCTCCATACGATGTCACAGGAAGCGTCTTCATTGGCTGTTACGACACCTGGAACTTCCTGACCTGTATAAACAGTCTTCTCAAGAACAAGGAAGTTATAATGCAAGCCACACTTTACCTATGTGTTGATCAATCTCTCTTTTCTCAGTAGCTTCACCGATATAGCAAGCGATTTGAATGCAACTAAAGTCTCACATTTTCCTCCTGTGCTTTGTTTGTTTGCAAACTACAATGTTTGAAGGGGAACTTCAGAACTGTTGAGCAGGGACCATGGTTTTGAATACCATTACAAATTGCAACTTTTGATAGAGACCTGTAAGTCCACCTTTAAAGCAAAGCTCATAGGTTTCATTCCAATTAAAGACTCGATATGTCCACAATTGTAGCGAAGGAAATCGATTTTTCTTTTATGCTTATACAGTCACTTACCTCTTGCAGGACAGCCTTAGGCAAATCTGCATACGATGTCACAGGAAGCGTCTTCTTTGGCTGTCACGACACCTGGGACTACCTGACCTGTATAAAAAGTCTTCTCAAGAAAAAGGAAGTTATCATGCAAGCCACAGTTTATTTATGTGTTGATCAGAGTCTCTTTTCTCAGTAGCTTCACCGATATAGCAAACGGTTTGAATGCAACTAAAGTGTCATATTTTCCTCTTGTGCTTTGTTTGTTTGCAAACTACAATGTTTGAACAGCAACTTCAGAATTATTGAGCAGTTACCATGGTTTTGAATACCATTACAAATTGCAACTTTTGATAGAGACCACTAGGTGCACCGTTAAAGCAAATATCATCGGTTTCATTCCAATTAAAGACTGGATGTGTCCACGATTATAGGGAAGAAAATCGATTTTTCTTTTATGCTTATACAGTCACTTACCTCTTGCAGGACAGCCTCAGAGAAATCTCCATACGATGTCCCAGGAAGCGTCTTTATTGGCTGTTACGACACCTGGAACTTCCTGACCTGTGTAAACAGTCTTCTCAAGAACAAGAAGTTATAATGCAAGTCAGAATTTACTTATGTTGTGATGAGCGTCTGTTTTCTTAGTAGCTTCACCGATATAGCAAACGATTTGAAAGCAACTATATTCTCACATTTTCCTCCTGTATTTTGTTTGTTTACAAAGTACATTGTTTAAAGAGTAACTTGACAATTGTTGATCTAGGACCGTGCTTTTGAATGCCATTAAAACTTTCAACTTTTAGTAGAGCCCAGTAGGTCCACAGTTAAGGTAAAGACCATGGGTTTGAACTTAAATGCAACCTTAGATTTACTGTTTGTCCTTTACAACTTTCGGTTGATCCCGGTACGGTCACCGTTAACAGCAATCATCATGGCTTTGATTCCCATTAAAGACTCCATATGTACACAATTATAGCGAAGGAAATCGATTTTTCTTTTATGCTTATACAGTCACTTACCTCTTGCAGGACAGCCTCAGGAAAATCTCCATACGATGTCACAGGAAGCGTCTTCTTTGGCTGTTACGACACCTGTGACTTCCTGACCTGTATAAACAGTCTTCTCAAGAACAAGGAAGTTAGAATGCAAGCCACAGTTTACCTATGTGTTGACCAGAGTCTCTTTTCTCAGTAGCCTCACCGATATGGCAAACGGTATGAATGCAACTAAAGTCTCACATTTTCCTCCCGTGCTTTGTTTGTTTGCAAACTACAATGCTTGAAGAGCAACTTCAGAATTGTTGAGCAGGGACCATGGTTTTGAATACCATTACAAATTGCAACTTTTTATAGAGAGCTGTAAGTCCACTGTTAAAGCAAAGATCATGGCTTTCATTCCCATTGAAGACTTGATATGTCCACAATTGTAGCGAAAGTAATCGATTTTTCTTTTATGCTCATACAGTCACTTACCTCTTGTAAGACAGCCTCGGGCAAATTTCCATACGATGTCACAGGAAGCGTCTTCTTTGGCTGTTATGACACCTGGAACTTCCTGATCTGTGTAAACAGTCTTCTCAAGAACAAGGAAGTTATAATGCAAGTCAGAATTTACCTATGTTGTGATGAGCGTCTGTTTTCTCAGTAGCTTCACCGATAAAGCAAACGGTTTGAATGCAACTATAGTCTCACATTTTATTCCTGTATTTTGTTTGTTTGCAAAGTACAGTGTTTAAAGAGTAACTTGAGAATTGTTGAGCTAGGACGGCGGTTTTGAATGCCATTAAAACTTTCAACTATTAGTATAGCCCAGTAGGTCCACCGTTAAAGTAAACGCCATGGGTTTGAACTTCAATGCAGCCTCAGATTTACTGTTCGTCCTTTACATCTTTTGGCTGATCCCGGTACGGTCACCGTTAACAGCAATCATGATGGGTTTGATTCCCATTAAAGACTGCATATGTACACAATTATAGCGAAGGAAATCGATTTTTCTTTTATGCTCATACAGTCACTTACCTCTTGTAAGACAGCCTCGGGCAAATTTCCATACGATGTCACAGGAAGCGTCTTCTTTGGCTGTTATGACACCTGGAACTTCCTGATCTGTGTAAACAGTCTTCTCAAGAACAAGGAAGTTATAATGCAAGCCACAGTTTACCTATGTGTTGATCAGAGTCTCTTTTCACAGTAGCTTCACCGATATAGCAAACGGTTTGAATGCAACTAAAGTCTCATATTTTCCTATTGTGCTTTGTTTGTTTGCTAACTACAATGTTTGAACTGCAACTACAGAATTGTTGAGCAGTTTCCATGGTTTTGAATACCATTACAAATTGCAACTTTTGATAGAGACCACTAGGTGCACCGTTAAAGCAAAGATCATGGGTTTCATTCCAATTAAAGACAGGATGTGTCCACAATTATAGGGAAGAAAGTGGATTTTTCTTTTATGCTTATACAGTCACTTACCTCTTGCAGGACAGCCTCAGGGAAATCTCCATACGATGTCACAGGAAGCGTTTTTATTGGCTGTTACGACACCTGGAACTTCCTGACCTGTATAAACAGTCTTCTCAAGAACAAGGAAGTTATAATGCAAGCGACAGTTTACCTATGTGTTGATCAGAGTCTCTTTTCTCAATAGCTTCACCGATATAGCAAACGGTTTGAATGCAACTAAAGTCTCACCTTTTCCTCCTGTGCTTTGTTTGTTTGCAAACTACAATGTTTGAAGAGCAACTTCAGAATTGTTGAGCAGGTTCCATGGTTTTGAATGCCGTTACAAATTGCAACTTCTGATAGAGACCAGTAGGTGCACCGTTAAAGCAAAGATCATGGGTTTCATTTCAATTGAAAACTGGATATGTCCTTAATTATAGCGAAGGAAATCGATTTTTCTTTTATTTTTATACAGTCACTTACCTCTTGCAGGACAGCATAAGGCATATCTCCATACGATGTCACAGGAAGCGTCTTCATTGGCTGTTACGACACCTGGAACTTCCTGACCTGTATAAACAGTCTTCTCAAGAACAAGGAAGTTATAATGGAAGTTACAGTTTACCTATGTGTTGATCAAAGTCTCTTTTCTTAGTAGCTTCACCGATATAGCAAACGGTTTGAATGCCACTAAAGTCTCATATTTTCCTCTTGTGCTTTGTTTGTTTGCTAACTACAATGTTTGAACAGCAACTACAGAATTGTTGAGCAGTTTCTATGGTTTTGAATACCATTACAAATTGCAACTTTTGATAGAGACCACTAGGTGCACCGTTAAAGCAAAGATCATGGGTTTCATTCCAATTAAAGACTGGATGTGTCCACAATTATAGGGAAGAAAATCGATTTTTCTTTTATGCTTCTACAGTCACTTACCTCTTGCAGGACAGCCTCAGGGAAATCTCCATACGACGTCACAGGAAGCGTCTTCATTGACTGTTACGACACCTGGAACTTCCTGACCTGTATAAACAGTCTTCTCAAGAACAAGGAAGTTATAATGCAAGCCACAGTTTACCTATGTGTTGATCAAAGTCTGTTTTCTCAGTAGCTTCACCGATATATCAAACGGTTTGAATGCAACTAAAGTCTCACATTTTCCTCCTGTGCTTTGTTTGTTTGTAAACTACAATGTTTGAAGAGCAACTTCAGAATTGTTGAGCAGGGACCATGGTTTTGAATACCATTACAAATTGCAACTTTTAATAGAGACCTGTAAGTCCACCGTTTAAGCAAAGATCATTGGTTTCATTCCCATTGAAGACTCGATATGTCCACAATTGTAGCGAAGGAAATCGATTTTTCTTTCATTCTTATACAGTCACTTACCTCTTGTAGGACAGCCTCGGGCAAATTTCCATATGATGTCACAGGAAGCGTCTTCTTTGGCTGTTATGACACCTGGAACTTCGTGACCTGTGTAAACAGTCTTCTCAAGAACAAGGAAGTTATAATGCAAGACAGAATTTTCTTATGTTGTGATGAGCGTCTGTTTTCTCACTAGCTTCACCGATATAGCAAAAGATTTCAATGCAACTATAGTCTCACATTTTCCTGATGTATTTTGTTTGTTTGCAAAGTACATTGGTAACTTGAGAATTGTTGAGCTAGGACCGTGCTTTTGAATGCCATTAAAACTTTCAACTTTTAGTAGAGCCGAGTAGGTCCACAGTTAAAGTAAACACCATGGGTTTGAACTTCAATGCAACCTCAGATTTACTGTTCGTCCTTTAAAACTTTTGGTTGATCCCGGTACGGTCACCGTTAACAGCAATCATCATGGGTTTGATTCCCATTGAAGACTCCATATGTACACGAGTATAGCGAAGAAAATCGATTTTTCTTTTATGCTTATACAGTCACTTACCTCTTGCAGGACAGCCTCAGGAAAATCTCCATACGATGTCACAGGAAGCGTCTTCTTTGGCTGTTACGTCACCTGGGACTTCCTGACCTGTATAAACAGTCTTCTCAAGAACAAGGAAGTTATAATGCAAGCCACAGTTTACCTATGCGTTGATTAGAGTCTCTTTTCTCAGTAGCTTAACCGATATAGCAAACGGTTTGAATGCAACTAAAGTCTCACATTTTCCTCCTCTGCTTTGTTTGTTTGCAAACTACAATGTTTGAAGAGCAATTTCAGTATTGTTGAGCAGTTTCCATGGTTTTGAATGCCGTTACAAATTGCAACTTCTGATAGAGACCAGTAGGGCACCGTTTAAGCAAAGATCATCGGTTTCATTTCAATTGAAAACTGTATATGTCCACAATTATAGCGAAGGAAATCGATTTTTCTTTTATTTTTATACAGTCACTTACCTCTTGCAGGACAGCCTTAGGCAAATCTCCATACGATGTCACAGGAAGCGTCTTCATTGGCTGTTACGACACCTGGAACTTCCTGACCTGTATAAACAGTCTTCTCAAGAACAAGGAAGTTATAATGGAAGCTACAGTTTACCTATGTGTTGATCAAAGTCTCTTTTCTCAGTAGCTTCACCGATATATCAAACGATTTGAATGCAACTAAAGTCTCACATATTCCTCCTGTGCTTTGTTTGTTTGCAAACTACAATGTTTGAAGAGCAACTTTAGAATTGTTGAGCAGGGACCATGGTTTTGAATAGCATTACAAATTGCAACTATTTATAGAGACCTGTAAGTCCACCGTTAAAGCAAAGATCATGGCTTTCATTCCCATTGAAGACTTGATATGTCCACAATTGTAGCGAAAGAAATCGATTTTTCTTTTATGCTCATACAGTCACTTACCTCTTTGTAGGACAGCCTGCGTCAAATTTCCATACGATGTCACAGGAAGCGTCTTCTTTGGCTGTTATGACACCCGGAACTTCCTGACCTGCGTAAACAGTCTTCTCAAGAACAAGGAAGTTATAATGCAAGCCACAGTTTACCTATGTGTTGATCAGAGTCTCTTTTTTCAGTAGCTTCACCGATATAGCAAACGGTTTGAATGCAACGAAAGTCTCACATTTTCCTCCTGTGCTTTGTTTGTTTGCAAACTACAATGTTTGAAGAGCAACTTCAGAATTGTTGAGCAGGTTCCATGGTTTTGATTACCGTTACAAATTGCAACTTTTGATAGAGACCAGTAGGTGCGCCGTTAAAGCAAAGATGATGGGTTTCATTCCAATTAAAAACTGGATATGTTCACAATTATAGCGAAGGAAATCGATTTTTCTTTTATGCTTATACAGTCACTTACCTCTTGCAAGACAGCCTCAGGCAAATCTCCATACGATGTCACAGGAAGCGTCTTCATTGGCTGTTACGACACCTGGAACTTCCTGACCTGTATAAACAGTCTTCTCAAGAACAAGGAAGTTACAATGCAAGCCACAGTTTACCTATGTGATGATCAAAGTCTCTTTTCTCAGTAGCTTCACCGATATATCAAACGGTTTGAATGCATCTAAAGTCTCACATTTTCCTCCTGTGCTTTGTTTGTTTGCAAACTACAATGTTTGAAGACCAACTTCAGAATTGTTGAGCAGTTTCCATGGTTTTGAATACCGTTAAAAATTGCAACTTTTGATAGAGACCAGTAGGTGCACCGTTAAAGCAAAGATCATGGGTTTCATTCCAATTAAAGACTGGATATGTCCAAAATTATAGGGAAGGAAATCGATTTTTCTTTTATGCTTCTACAGTCACTTACCTCTTGCAGGACAGCCTCAAGCAAATCTCCATACGATGTCACAGGAAGCGTCTTCTTTGGCTGTTACGACACCTGGAACTTCCTGACCTGTATAAACAGTCTTCTGAAAAAAAAGGAAGTTAGAATGCAAGCCACAGTTTACGTATGTGTTGATCAGAGTCTGTTTTCTCAGTAGCTTCACCGATATAGCAAACGGTTTAAATGTAACTAAAGTCTCACATTTTCCTCCTGTGCTTTGTTTGTTTGCAAACTACAATGCTTGAAGAGCAACTTCAGCATTGTTGAGCAGTGACCATGGTTTTGAATACCATTACAAATTGCAACTTTTTATAGAGACCTGTAAGTCCACCGTTAAAGCAAAGCTCATGGGTTTCATTCCCATTGAAGACTTGATATGTCCACAATTGTAGCGAAGGAAATCGATTTTTCTTTTATGCTTATACAGTCACTTACCTCTTGCAGGACAGCCTCAGGGAAATCTCCATACGATGTCACAGGAAGCGTCTTTATTGGCTGTTACGACACCTGGAACTTCTTGACCTGTATAAACAGTCTTCTCAAGAACAAGGAAGTTTTAATGCAAAGCACAGCTTACATATGTGTTGATCAAAGTCTCTTTTCTCAGTAGCTTCACGGATATATCAAACGGTTTGAATGCAACTAAATTCTCATATTTTTCTCCTGTGCTTTGTTTGTTTGCAAACTACAATGTTTGAAGAGCAACTTCAGAATTGTTGAGCAGGGACCATGGTTTTGAATAGCCTTACAAATTACATTTATTTATAGAGACCTGTAAGTCCACCGTTAAAGCAAAGATCATGGGTTTCATTCCCATTGAAGACTCGATATGTCCACAATTGTAGCGAAGGAAATCGATTTTTCTTTAATGCTTATACAGTCACTTACCTTTTGTAGGACAGCATCGGGCAAATTTCCATACGATGTCACAGGAAGCGTCTTCTTTGGCTGTTATGACACCTGGAACTTCCTGACCTGTGTAAACAGTCTTCTCAAGAACAAGGAAGTTATAATGCAAGTCAGAATTTACTGATGTTGTGATGAGCGTCTGTTTTCTCAGTAGCTTCACCGATATAGCAAACGATTTGAATGCAACTATAGTCTCACATTGTCCTCCTGTATTTTGTTTGTTTGCAAAGTACATTGTTTAAAGAGTAACTTGAGAATTGTTGAGCCAGGACCGTGCTTTTGAATGCCATTAAAACTTTCAACTTTTAGTAGAGCCCAGTAGGTCCACAGTTAAAGTAAAGACCATGGGTTTGAACTTCAATGCAACCTCAGATTTACTGTTCGTCCTTTACAACTTTTGGTTGATCCCGGTACGGTCACCGTTAACAGCAATCATCATGGTTTTGAATACCTTTACAAATTGCAACTTTTGATAGAGACCACTAGGTGCACCGTTAAAGCAAAGATCATGGGTTTCATTCCAATTAAAGACTGGATGTGTCCACAATTATAGGGAAGAAAATCGATTTTTGTCTTATGCTTATACAGTCACTTACCTCTTGCAGGACAGCCTCAGGGAAATCTCCATACGATGTCACAGGAAGCGTCTTTATTGGCTGTTACGACACCTGGAACTTTCTGACCTGTATAAACAGTCTTCTCAAGAACAAGGAAGTTACAACGCAAGCCACAGTTTACCTATGTGTTGATCAAGGTCTCTTTTCTCAGTAGCTTCACCGATATATCAAACAGTTTGAATGCAACTAAAGTCTCACATTTTCCTCCTGTGCTTTGTTTGTTTGCAAATTACAATGTTTGAAGACCAACTTCAGAATTTTTGAGCAGGGACCATGGTTTTGAATACCATTTCAAATTGCAACTTTTTATAGAGACCTGTAAGTCCACCGTTAAAGCAAAGATCATTGGTTTCATTCCCATTGAAGACTCGATATGTCCACAATTGTAGTGAAGGAAATCGATTTTTCTTTTATGCTGATACGGTCACTTACCTCTTGTAGGACAGCCTCGGGCAAATTTCCATACGATGTCACAGGAAGCGTCTTCTTTGGTTGTTATGACACCTGGAACTTCCTGACCTGTATGAACAGTCTTCTCAAGAACAAGGAAGTTATAATGCAAGCCACAGGTTACCTATGTGTTGATCAGAGTCTCTTCTCAGTAGCTTCACCGATATGGCAAACGGTTTGAATGCAACTAAAGTCACACATTTTCCTCCTGTGCTTGTTTGTTTGCAAACTACAATGTTGGAAGAGCAACTTCAGAATTGTTGAGCAGGTTCCATGGTTTTGAATACCATTACAAATTGCAACTTTTGATTGAGACGAGTAGGTGCACCGTTAAAGCAAAGATCATGGGTTTCATTCCAATTAAAGACTGGATATGTCCACAATTATAGCGAAGGAAATCGATTTTTCTTTTATGCTTATACAGTCTCTTACCTCTTGCATGACAGCCTCAGGCAAATCTCCATACGATGTCCCAGGAAGCGTCTTCTTTGGCTGTTATGACACCTGGAACTTTCTGACCTGTATAAACAGTCTTCTCAAGAACAACGAAGTTAGAATGCAAGCCACAGTTTACCTATGTGTTGATCAGAGTCTCTTCTCTCAGTAGCTTCACCGATATATCAAACGGTTTGAATGGAACTAAAGTCTCACATTTTCCTCCTGTGCTTTGTTTGTTTGCAAACTACAATGTTTGAAAAGCAAATTCAGAATTGAAGAGTAGGGACTATGGTTGTGAATATCATTACAAATTCCAACTTTTTATAGAGACCAGTAGGTGCACCGTTAAAGCAAAGATCATGGGTTTCATTCTTATTAAAGACTGGATATGTCCACAATTAAAGGGAAGGAAATCGATTTTTCTTTTATGCTTATACAGTCACTTACCTCTTGTAGGACAGCCTCCGTCAAATTTCCATACGATGTCACAGGAAGCGTCTTCTTTGGCTGTTATGACACCCGGAACTTCCTGACCTGTGTAAACAGTCTTCTCAAGAACAAGGAAGTTAGAATGCAAGCCACAGTTTACCTATGTGTTGATCAAAGTCTCTTTTTTCAGTAGCTTCACCGATTAGCAAACGGTTTGAATGCAACTTAAGTCTCACATTTTCCTCCTGTGCTTTGTTTGTTTGCAAACTACAATGTTTGAAGAGCAACTTCAGAATTGTTGAGCAGGTTCCATGGTTTTGAATACCGTTATAAATTGCAACTTTTGATAGAGACCAGTAGGTGCGCCGTTAAAGCAAAGATCATGGGTTTCATTCCAATTGAAAACTGGATATGTCCACAATTATAGGGAAGGAAATCGATTTTTCTTTTATGCTTATACAGTCACTTACCTCTTGCAAGACAGCCTCAGGAAAATCTCCATACGATGTCACAGGAAGCGTCTTCTTTGGCTGTTACGACATCTGGGACTTCCTGACCTGTATAAACAGTCTTCTCAAGAACAAGGAAGTTATAATGCAAGCCACAGTTTACCTATGTGCTGATCAGAGTCTCTTTTCTCAGTAGCTTCACCGATATAGCAAACGGTTTAAATACAACTAAAGTCTCACATTTTCCTCCTGTGCTTTGTTAGTTTGCAAACTGCAATGCTTGAAGAGCAACTTCAGAATTGTTGAGCAGGGACCATGGTTTTGAATACCATTACAAATTGCAACTTTTTATAGAGACCTGTAAGTCCACCGTTAAAGCAATGCTCCTGGGTTTCATTCCCATTGAAGACTCGATATGTCCACAATTGTAGCGAAGGAAATCGATTTTTCTTTTACGCTTATACAGTCACTTACCTCTTGCAGGACAGCCTCAGGCAAATCTCCATACGATGTCACAGGAAGCGTCTTCTTTGGCTGTCTCGACACCTGGGACTTCCTGACCTGTGTAAACAGTCTTCTCAAGAACAAGGAAGTTATAATGCAAGTCATAATTTACTGATGTTGTGATGAGCGTCTGTTTTCTCAGTAGCTTCACCGATATAGCAAACGGTTTAAATGCAACTATAGTCTCACATTTTATTCCTGTGTTTTGTTTGTTTGCAAAGTACATTGTTTAAAGAGTAACTTGAGAATTGTTGAGCTAGGACCGCGGTTTTGAATGTCATTAAAACTTTCAACTTTTAGTATAGCCCAGTAGGTCCACCGTTAAAGTAAACACCATGGGTTTGAACTTCAATGCAGCCTCAGATTTACTGTTCGTCCTTTACAACTTTTGGTTGATCCCGGTACGGTCACCGTTAACAGCAATCATCATGGGTTTGATTCCCATTAAAGACTCCATATGTACACAATTATAGCGAAGGAAATCGAATTTTCTTTTACGCTTATACAGTCACTTACCTCTTGCAGGACTGCCTCAAGCAAATCTCCATACGATGTCACAGGAAGCGTCTTCTTTGGCTGTTACGACACCTGGAACTTCTTGACCTGTATAAACAGTCTTCTCAAGAACAAAGACGTCAGAATGCAAGCCACAGTTTACCTATGTGTTGATCAGAGTCTCTTTCTCAGTAGCTTCACCGATATAGCAAACGGTTTAAATGTAACTAAAGTCTCACATTTTCCTCCTGTGCTTTGTTTGTTTGCAAACTACAATGCTTGAAGAGCAACTTCAGAATTGTTGAGCAGGGACCATGGTTTTGAATACCATTACAAATTGCAACCTTTTATAGAGACCTGTAAGTCCACCGTTAAAGCAAAGATCATTGGTTTCATTCCCATTGAAGACTCGATATGTACACAATTATAGCGAAGGAAATCGATTTTTCTTTTATGCTTATACAGTCACTTACCTCTTGCAGGACAGCCTCAGGCAAATCTCCATACGATGTCACAGGAAGCGTCTTCTTTGGCTGTTACGACCCCTGCGACTTCCTGACCTGTATAAACAGTCTTCTCACGAACAACGAAGTTAGAATGCAAGCCAAAGTTCACCTATGTGTTGATCAGAGTCTCTTTTCTCAGTAGCTTCACCGATATAGCAAACGGTTTAAATGTAACTAAAGTCGCACATTTTCCTCCTCTGCTTTGTTTGTTTGCAAACTACAATGCTTGAAGAGCAACTTCAGAATTGTTGAGCAGGGACCATGGTTTTGAATACCATTACAAATTGCAACTTTTTATAGAGACCTGTAAGTCCACTGTTAAAGCAAAGATCATGGCTTTCATTCCCATTGAAGACTTGATATGTCCACAATTGTAGCGAAAGTAATCGATTTTTCTTTTATGCTCATACGGTCACTTACCTTTTGTAAGACAGCCTCGGGCAAATTTCCATACGATGTCACAGGAAGCGTCTTCTTTGGCTGTCACGACACCTGGGACTTCCTGACCTGTATAAACAGTCTTCTCAAGAACAAGGAAGTTATAATGCAAGTCATAATTTACTGATGTTGTGAGGAGCGTCTGTTTTCTCAGTAGCTTCACCGATATAGCAAACGGTTTGAATGCAACTATAGTCTCACATTTTATTCCTGTGTTTTGTTTGTTTGCAAAGTACATTGTTTAAAGAGTAACTTGAGAATTGTTGAGCTAGGACCGCGGTTTTGAATGTCATTAAAACTTTCAACTTTTAGTATAGCCCAGTAGGTCCACCGTTAAAGTAAACACCATGGGTTTGAACTTCAATGCAGCCTCCGATTTACTGTTCGTCCTTTACAACTTTTGGTTGATCCCGGTACGGTCACCGTTAACAGCAATCATCATGGGTTTGATTCCCATTAAAGACTCCATATGTACTCAATTATAGCGAAGGAAATCGATTTTTCTTTTATGCTTATACAGTCACTTACCTCTTACAGGACAGCCTCAGGCAAATCTCCATACGATGTCACAGGAAGCGTCTTCATTGGCTGTTATGACACCTGGAACTTCCTGACCTGTATAAACAGTCTTCTCAAGAACAAGGAAGTTATAATGCAAGCCACAGTTTACCTATGTGTTGATCAAAGTCTCTTTTCTCAGTAGCTTCACCGATATAGCAAACGGTTTGAATGCAACTAAAGTCTCATATTTTCCTCCTGTGCTTTGTTTGTTTGCAAACTACAATGTTTGAAGAGCAACTTCAGAATTGTTGAGCAGGTTCCATGGTTTTGAATGCCGTTACAAATTGCAACTTCTGATAGAGACCAGTAGGTGCACCGTTAAAGCAAAGATCATGGGTTTCATTTCAATTGAAAACTGGATATGTCCACAATTATAGCGAAGGAAATCGATTTTTCTTTTTTTTTATACAGTTACTTACGTAATCCACGACAGCGTCAAGCAAATCTCCATACGATGTCACAGGAAGCGTCTTCTTTGGCTGTTACGACAACTGGAACTTCCTGAACTGTATAAACAGTCTTCTCAAGAACAAGGATGTTAGAATGCAAGCCACGGTTTACCTATGTGTTGATCAGAGTCTCTTTTCTCAGTAGCTTCACCGATATAGCAAACGGTTTGAATGCAACTAAAGTCCATATTTTCCTACTGTGCTTTGTTTGTTTGCAAACTACAATGCTTGAAGAGCAACTTCAGAATTGTTGAGCAGGTTCCATGGTTTTCAATACCGTTACGAATTGCAACTTTTGATAGAAACCAGTAGGTGCACCATTAAAGCAAAAATCATGGGTTTCATTCCAATTAAACACTGGATATGTCCACAATTATAGCGAAGGAAATCGATTTTTCTTTTATGCTTATACAGTCTCTTACCTCTTGCATGACAGCCTCAGGCCAATCTCCATACGATGTCCCAGGAAGCGTCTTCTTTGGCTGTTATGACACCCGGAACTTTCTGACCTGTATAAACAGTCTTCTTAAGAACAACGAAGTTAGAATGCAAGCCACAGTTTACCTATGTGTTGATCAGAGTCTCTTCTCTCAGTAGCTTCACCGATATATCAAACGGTTTGAATGGAACTAAAGTCTCACATTTTCCTCCTGTGCTTTGTTTGTTTGCAAACTACAATGTTTGAAAAGCAACTTCAGAATTGTTGAGCATGGACTATGGTTTTGAATACCATTACAAATTGCAAACTTTTGATAGAGACGTGTAGGTGCACCGTTAAAGCA